>RCUC01135447.1:0-61471 GCA_003697995.1 Taxidea taxus jeffersonii
GGCCTGGGTTCTAGAAGTTCTGAGCAGCATGTTCTAGAAGGGACTGTTGTTGACTGCCCCTTCTGCAGGGAGTCCCTGGGTCTGGCCCTGAAGTGAGCGTGCACTTCCCCGAGACCCCACGCCACCCAGCACCAAGCCCTTTGGCCTGGTTCGCAGTCCTCACCTCACCTGAAGGGAGGGCTGGAGAGACATCTGCAGGCAGGCTCCACACACTGAACCCCATGGCTGAGCAGGCCTCCCCCCTCCATCACCACTTTTGCCCAGGTAGACCCTTGAACGCAACCACAGACCGCTAACCTCCGTCCCCGAGGGCAAGACACACACTCGGTCCAGGACTCACGCCCAGCGAGGAGTGAATGAGGGATGACCACAGGCAGCCTCAGGAACCCTGGGAGGCCACCCCCACCCTACCCCACAGGCTCTCTGCCAGCTCTAGCCTTGGATGCTTCCCTCAGGTACCACACCTGTCCTCTCAACCCCACCTGAAGAACCACACAGAGTCCCTAAATGTTTTATTGTAACAAAATGCTCAAACATCCCGAACACGTAAAGGGTGGGGGGCACCAGTGGTCACCGGAGCACCCAGGGTCCAGGGCTGCCTAGCCAGAGGAGGGGAGGCTGGTGAGCAGCTGCTCCAGGCACCACTGGACTTCCTCCTGGCCTCGGTAGGCCCGCTTCAGGCCCCGAGGGAGACAGCGGCAGGACTCCAGGTTGAGGTAGAGCAGTCCCGGGCAGCTGCTGATCACAGAGCTGGAGGAGCAGAGCAGGCCATGGGGACCAGAGCCACCGGCTCCCGGAAGACTCCGGCCCTGGCAGGGCTAGGCCAGCATAAGGAGCCCTCTCTGCCCAGGCGCCACAGCTGGCTCTGCCACCCAGAGCCACCAAGGCCCAAGCCCAGTACCCGTGGTGTCCCTAAGGGCCATCTGAAGCAGGGGCCCGACAATATGTGCTCCCCTTTGGACCCTCGAAGCTTGCAAGCCAGGCCTGTTGGGGAGGCAAGCCATACCGACTCCAAGGGACGGGGGAAGGAGATGCTGACCTGACCGTGCTTGGTGTGACCCGTGTGCCCCTGAGGTTGACAGAGCATAAGGCAGGGGGTGAGCCCCCAGGGGTGGCTGAGAAGGCAGCCAAGGCCTGCTCCAAGTCCTTCTCGCTGAAGCCCTGGCCACTCAAGTCCAGCTCCCGCAGACTGTGGCGCCACTTCTGGGTCAACAGGTGGCTGCCTTCTTTGGCCAAAGTCAGCCGGTCGGACATGCTGTAGAGGCCCAGGTGAAGCTGCTGTAGCTCTGGAGACAAAGGGTGTTCACAAGCTGTGGGGCGGGCAGGGGGAGCCACACCCGTCCCACCCGGCCAGCACCCAGAGGAAGCTGACCCTGGCACGGCAGATCACGCAGGCCAGCCGGTGTGATGCGGGCACAGCCTCGAAGATCCAGCAGGCGCAGACTCGGGGAACCGTGGAGCAGGCGGCCCAGGGCCTCATCGCTCACAAAGTTGCAGGTGGAGCCGGCAAGGCAGAGCTCCTCGAGTCTGGGGAAGCCCGGGCCAGGAGCCAGCACTCGCCCGGAAGGCTTGGGCAGCCACATCAGGTTCAGTAGCCGCAGCACCTGAAGGGAGGCCCAGGCTGCAGGTGGGGAGGGAGGGTGGCAGGCGGGGGAGGCACGGCATCAGGTACCAAAAGGTGGGAGAGGCAAGGCGTCAGTACCTGCAGCTGAGGGCAGCCCTTCTGCAGGGCCTCCACGGGCAGCTGGAGAGGAGTACTGTTGCGACTAATACCAGTGCTCACCTCCAGGACCTGGAGCCGGGGGCAACAGCTGCCCTGCAGAGGGGTCAGAAAGCGCAGGCTCAGCAACTCGGCAGTCCCTGGCTCAGCACTGGGCTCTGCTCCTGCCTGCCACCAACCTACCAGCAGTGCACCCAAGATGGCTGTCGTCTGGGAGCTGTAGGTCAGCCACAACTTGCGCATTCGGGGCCCTGCCTCCTCCAGGAAATTCACCACAGCTGTGGACTCCACCTGGGAACCCAGCACATGGGTATCCGTCACTTCGGCCCAGGCTTCTTCATGACCCCTGGGGACACAGGGCTCACCATGGAGTGCTGTATGTCCAGGCTGTGGAGCTGGGAGCAGGCCTTGGCCAGCATGACCAGAGTGTCGGGGGTCACGCCATGGCAATCAGAAAGCTTGAGGAAGGTGAGCCGAGGACAGCACTCACTAACCAGCTGTGGAAGACAGAGCACCAGCCCAGATTGGATCTCTGTGGTCCACGAAGGAAAGAAATCAGTGGCTGACGCCAAGCCCTCTCTATTTTCTCAGCTAGGACCTCCTTTCTGCCCTGGAAGGCCAGCATGGGAGCTCCCACTTCTGACACCTCCCTGCTGAAAGAAAAAGGCAAGGAGAACCGGGCAGGCATCCGCATGGGGCCGCGCTGGGATCCGGGTGCCTGACCACTGCCTGGAAGTACTGGGCAATCCCGAAGTGTCACGGCTGGTGTGCAGGGCAGCCCAGAGCGCTCACCTTCAACACAGGGTGTACCTGGGACTTCCAGTGGATGAGGGTCAGCCTCTGGAGCTGGGAGAACCTGGCCGACAGCAGAGGCAGAGCTGCATAGTGTCCCCACGCTGCCCCTTTGTCAGCATCACCCCATCCCGTCACTTTGGTGTAGGGGACAGAAATGGGCCTGCGGCTTTCTCCGAGCCACGAAAACGAAGCCAGGGAATAAAGCAAAGAGGGGCTGTCTCACCGACTGGGCATAAGCCACTCCAGAGAGGCAAGAAGCTTCTTCTCCGCCTTGGCTCCGCTCTTGGCCAGGCGGCCAGCCAGCGGGGGCGACAGGGTCACGGTGTGCCAGAGCGCAGGCTGGGAGGCGGCCTCGTGCCAGCGGCGGCACACGCGTGCAGCCCTGGGGGGAAAGTCTCAGCTGAGGGGCCCGGCCTGTCGTGGCGGTTGCTGCGGCGTTTTCTCGAGGAGAGGCCTGTCACGACACTGCGGCCACCTCAGCTCAAGGACAGGCCCCGGGGGCTCTCACTGGGCCCCCGAGGGACGGTGCTCTCGCGCGCGCGCGCCTGTGTGTGTGAGCGCTCCCTCGGCTGCGCGCTCTGCCCCCGCCTCAGCCACCCGCTGGGCGGGCAGGAGGTCAGCCCGAGCCCCGAGCGGCGCGTGACGGGCCCGGGTACCTGCCGAGGAAGGGCATGGGCCCATCGGCCGCCACCAGCAGCCCGAAAATCTGCAGCAGGATTTCCAGCGGGATGCGGTCGCCCCAGCCCGGGTCGGGGCCCCGCGGCGGCTCCGGAGCAGGCGCCGCTCTAGGCCTGGCCTTGGCGGCCGGCAGCAGCCGCTGAGTGCGACGCGCCGCACGCCTCTGCACGCGGGGGCGGGCCGGCCCGGGGCCCGGCAGCACCAGCAGCATGCTGTCCGCCTGCAGCAGGTGGTACCCGGAGCCGCTCGGCACCAGCCGGTCCCACCACCAGTCCTCGGCCGAGCGAGCCCGCGCCCCGGCCCGCTGCGCGCCCCGCACCCTGCGCCGCGCCCGCCGCGCCGCCCCGGGAGCCATCGCCCCCAGCCGCGCCGCCCCCAGCCGCACTCCAGGGCCGCCCGCCGCCGCGGAAGACGCCAGGCCGCCGGAAGGAGGCGGGGCGTGTCGCGGAGGGGCGGGACCGGAACCCCGGCCGCCCCCTCCGCGCAGGCTCGGGGCGGGGCTTCCGGGGCGGGACTTCCGGGGCGGGCCATGCCGGGGACGCGCCATGCGGGAGACGGGCGGGCCCGCGGCTTCTTCCCGCTCGGGCGCGCCGGCGTTTCCCGGCCCCACGAGCTCTGCGCTGCGGCCGCGCCCCTAGGCCGGCGGCGGCGCCTTCGGAGTGAGGCGAGACGACGGGCCGTCGGGCGCGGAGCGCGCAGGTGCAGGGTCAGGAGACGCGGGCAGCGCCGCGCCCCGGGCAGCTCCTCGCCGCCCACCTGACGCAGCGAGGGCCGGTGCGGGGCCCGCCGCTCTCCGCGGAGCCCGACTTCGCTCCTGCTGTCGTGGGTCTCGCTGGGGCCTCGGGCTCCCACTGGGGCGCAGAAGCAGCCCAGGTGTGCGTGGCGCCTTGGCGGTGCCCTGTCCCGGAGTCCGTGTCCGTTTGGGGGAGGGCGGGGGTCTCACCAGCTCAGACCCGAAGGCGGGGGCCGTTTTTCCTCGTTTTCCTCTGGGGTCGAGGCTCCTTGGGCCCGGCGCCCCGCTCCGCCTGCAGGCCTAGCCGTGCCATCCGCATGCCCCACCCCGCGCACCCTCCAGCTTCCCGGTCCAGGCCGCCGGGCCCTCTTCTGACTCCAGTTCTGTGTCTTTGACCTGTGACCCCGCATGCGTGTCTGTGTTTTTCGAGATGGAGGAGGTCTTCAGTTCCCGGGAGGGCTGAAGCGTTTTCTTTGGGTCTAGGTGGGGAAGAGGAGCAGGCGCGACCCTGGCCTGTTCTGAAGGGCCCAGCCTTGGGCTGAATGGCAGCACCGCCACTGGGCCGTCTAGTGTTGACCCACCTGCTGGTAGCCCTTTTTGGCATGGGCTCCTGGGCTGCCATCAACGGGATCTGGGTGGAGCTGCCGGTCGTGGTGAAGGACCTTCCGGAGGGTAAGTGGGAATGCGCAGGGAAGTGGGGCTTCAGGTGTGCTGGGTAAGGCGGGTTGCAGCTGCTCATCAGTGCCTTAGCTCCTGATTGGCTTTCTCCCTTCCCGCAGGTTGGAGTCTCCCATCATACCTCTCTGTGCTTGTGGCGGTGGGGAACCTGGGTCTGTTGGTGGTGACCCTGTGGAGGCGGCTGGCTCCGGGCAAGAGCGAGCGGGCTCCCATCCAGGTGGTCCAGGCACTGAGCATGGTGGGCACAGCCTTGCTGGCCCCCCTGTGGCACCATGTGGCCCCAGTCGCTGGGCAGCTCCACTCCGTGGCCTTCCTAACGCTGGCCTTGGTGCTGGCACTGGCCTGCTGTGCCTCTAATATCACTTTCCTGCCCTTCTTGAGCCACCTCCCACCTCCCTTCTTGCGTTCCTTCTTTCTGGGTCAGGGCCTCAGTGCCCTGCTGCCCTGTGTGCTGGCCCTTGTGCAGGGCGTAGGCCACCTTGAATGTTTGCCATCTCCCACCAATGGCACCCTTTGGCTCCCCCACGACTTCCCAGAGCGTTTTCCCGCCAGCACCTTTTTCTGGGTGCTGACCGCTCTTCTGGTGACTTCGGCTGCCGCCTTCCAGGGTCTCCTGCTGTTACTGCCAACCCCACCATCTGCACCCACAGGGGGCCCGGGGTCCGGCCTGCGGGCGAGAGCCCCAGGAGTGGAGGAGGAGGAGGAAGAGGCCTCACCACTGCAGGAATCACCAAGCCAAGCAGCGGGTGCCACTCCCAGCCCGGATGCTGAGACCCATCGGCTGCTCTCTGTCTACGGAGCCTGCCTGTTGGGCCTGCTGGCCATCACCAATGCGCTGACCAATGGTGTGTTGCCTGCGGTGCAGAGCTTTTCCTGCTTGCCCTATGGCCGCCTGGCCTACCACCTGGCCGTGGTGCTAGGCAGCGCTGCCAATCCCCTCGCCTGCTTTCTGGCCATGGGCGTGCTCTGCAGGTACACAAGGGTCCCCAAGCTCCTAGGGGTGGAGTTTAGGGATGGGGGCTGGGTCCTGGTACAGCCAGCCCTGAGTTTCTGCTCACCCTTGTAGGTCTCTGGCAGGGCTGGGTGGTCTCTCTGTGCTGGGCATGCTCTTTGGGGCCTACCTGATGGCACTGGCAATCCTGAGCCCTTGCCCACCCCTGGTGGGTACCTCTGCAGGAGTGGTCCTTGTGGTAAGTACACTGGGACACCGAAGCAGAGGGCTGCAGTGGGAAGGGGTTTCCCCCAGAGCAGGGAACCCCTCATGCTCAGCCTGCTGCTGTGTCCGTCCTCCCAGGTGCTGTCTTGGGTGCTGTGCTTGGGCGTGTTCTCCTACGTGAAGGTGGCTGCCAGCTCCCTTTTGCATAGTGGCGGCCGGCCGGCATTGCTGGCAGCTGGCGTGGCCATCCAGGTGGGCTCCCTGCTCGGGGCTGTTGCCATGTTCCCTCCCATCAGCATCTATCACGTGTTCCGCAGCGGGAAGGACTGTGTGGACCAGTGTAGCTCCTAAGCCTGGGCAGATGGGGGACGTGATGTCAGACTGAGATGCCACAGCGCCCCAGTGCCCGCATCCCCGGGGCCCTCCTCACACGTGGGCTCACTCGTGGACACCTGTACACTCCACAGCAGATGCTGGTCAGAGTGGGGATCACAGAACAGTCCAGAGCCAAGCCCAGCTAGGGCTGTGGACTTGGCCCCGGACCGGGAACCTGTGTGGGGTTTGCACAATAAATCACTGTTATTCCGTGGGTCTGAGTAGTTAACTTCTGCAGCCTCTCTGTGTGCAGAGAGGCCTCTGCTGAGCAGGGGCCCCCCACCCCCTGGCTGGCTGCTCTCATAGGCCCTGGGGTTGTGCCCTCTGAGCCCTGGATTCTTGCTCCCCATCCCCCCGTCGCTTTTTGGAACACCCCGCAGAGGACGGGTCACGGTCGCCAGAGGTAGTGCAGTGTTGGGCCGGCAGCAGCTCAGCCCGGGTCTCCAGGCGAGTGGAGAGGCCTCTTCCCCTCCGGGCCATTGCTCTGTACGCGTCTCGGCTGTGTGGGCTGAGCTCGCTGGGCCTGAGGGTCCAGCAGAACAGGCGGTCTCTGTTTTGGTGACCTGGCAATGGTAGTGTCTGTCTGTTCCTTCGTGGGAGGGTCCTGCCAGGGGGCTTAGGCCTGGGCCTTTCTGCAAGGTCCAAGCATAGAAGGGGCTCAGTGAATAGGGCTTAGAAGAGACGGCATGTAAGGTTCCAGCCAGTTTAGGGATCCATCTGGTCAGGAGCACTGCTGCCTTCCCTGAGCCACAGGTGTCTAGTTTCTAGTTCCTTCTGTGACCAAATGTATGAGCGGCCCATGCTCTTTATTTCTCCCGGGGCTTCTGATAAGTCCTGTCCCTGAGCAGCCCACATTCACCCCAGCCCTGGGGGAGCAGTCTGGGCCGAGGCTTGGCTAGTGTCTGCGGGGCCCAGAGCAGTAGCACTGATTGTCGTCTGTGCTGAACGGGGTGCTTCTCTACAGAGGGCTCGAGGGGACTGGAAGGAGTGCCGAAGCCGGGCAAGGGGGCAGGCAGGGACTCGGAGGATCTGGGTGGAAGCTGCAGTGATCAGAGGCTCAGGCTTCTGCCCCCTCCTCTGGGCTTGCTGGGCAGGCCAGAAGCAGAGGCCCATGGGGCAGGCTCCGCAGGAGAGGCAGGACACCTGAGCTGTGATCCAGTGTGACTGGTCTGGTGCTGAAACCCTGTTCTTACAGAGAAGGGGCCCCACGTCTGCAGTGGGGAGCCTGCAGCTGCAAGGACCTCACGCAAGTGATCGTAGGGGCTGGAAAAGTGGCTCCTTGTTTTCCTTCCACAAACCCTTCCCACAATTGTTCTGGTCTTCGGAATGCCCTTTTCAGACTTCAGAAGCCGCCTGTCCTTGACTTGGGCTGTACGTGGGCCTTTGAAGGTCTCTTTTTTTCCACCCTGGCAGGACCTGCTGGGCAGGAGAGTAGGAGGGATCCGAGGCCCTGAGCGCTGGAGCCTCTCCTCTGGGGCTGCATCAAGTATTGGGACGATCCAGGCTCCCAGGTGGCTCAGACACAGCCCAGTCCTGAGGACAGGAGGCTGCCTGCCAGGTCCTAGCCTCCCAAGGTGCTGATGGCCTAGAGAAGGAGCAGGAGCAGTGGGGGGTTCCCATGGCTGTTTGCTTTTGGGAGTCAGGGCTGGTAGGTGGGGTGTGAGCTGCAGAAGCTGTCTTCGGTGGTAGTGAGTGGAGATTCAGAGGGAGGAGGGTGAGGACAAGGGGGTGGAGTGGTGTAGCCGCAGGCCTTGGCACACTCCCTTCCCCCCATGCACACACTCTGCCCTCATCCCCCAATAGCACCCTCCCCTGCCCACGCTGGGGCTGAAGCTGGTGGAGCTGCTTCCTGGTTCCTGTCCTTTCACCAGGAAATGATCAAAGGTGTTTGTTTGCAGGAGCCTCTTCTCTGCCCACATACGCATAATGTGCCTGGCCCAAGGGCCACAGAGGAGTAAGGCCCCCGTGGGACATCACGGTCTCCTGGAGGGAGGGGAAGGGGAAGGTGGCCCTGAACCTGGGGCCAGGGCTGGAGGTGGACAATTTGAGGAAGCCACTGCCCTTTGAAGCCTCAGGGGCCTTCCTGTCAGTGCTTTGTAGGAAATAAGGGGAGGGAGATGCTGAAGGGCCAAGTTCTTGAGAGCCATCCCAACACGCCCTTCCTGCTCATGGCTGCCCAGCACTGAGCCTGGTCACCAGGGCACCCACACTGCCAGCTGGACAGCAGGTGGCCCACGACTCTGGCTGCCAGCCCCACCCAGAGTGTCTTGCAAACCCAGGGCTGGGGGGAGTTTGAAGGAGACCCCAGAGGGGAGGCAGTGGCCAGGGCAGGACCTTCGGCACCTGGCTGTTCACAGAGAATGCCCCCCTGGGGAAGACCAAGACCTGAGCTACAGGCCCACCGACACCCTGTTCCACCCCGCAGTTCCTCGGAACCAGAGCAGGGCTGGCTAGGGTGTGGCCTGCCCCATGCTGCTTCCTTTCCCAGGTATGTGGCCGCTTCACCTGTGGCTGAGTCTGCATGTCTGGACAAGGCTCGCCTGGCTTTGGTGGAATGACTAAAAGTCCTCTGGTTCTCAGCCTGAGTCCCTAAGGTGTGACTTCCAATCTGGTTGAAGGAATGATAATGCCTGGCTGATGAAATGGTTGTGTCCTTCCATTAGCATCTGCTCAGGGCCCCCACTGCATGGCTTGGGGACACAGGACAGTGGTCCTCTAAGGGGCTTCCTCCTCTCCATGGAATTCAAAGGGACCTCCTGGCCCTGTGGCACCAGAATATGGGAGTGTGGGAGCCTCTGGGACCCTGGCCGGTGAATGAGTGCAGGTCATCAGATGTTCTGGAGTCGGCCACTCTGGCCATGTCCACCCGTCTCAGGGATGCCAAGTGCCTGAGGCCACAGGGCCACTTGGGCCTCCCCACTGTGAGCACTGGCCTCCTCTCCACTGCACCTTCTGGGGGCTTGGAGGCTTCCAGGGTTCTGATGGAGTGCTAATCGCAGGGCCCCACCCCGACCCTGTGGCTGGCGGGTGACCCAGGCGGTCCAGTCATGGTGTCCATCATCCTGCCCACGGCAACTGAACTAAGGGACCACTGCTCCTGTGGAGCAGATCAGGGTCTACCACGACATCTGTCTTACAGTGTCAGTCATCCCAAAAGCTATGACAAGCTACCCGAACTGCTCCCAGAGCCACCCGAAGGCACCCAGAGGCAAGCAGGGTGAGGGGTGGAGAGAGGCGGAACCCAGAAAACGTCCTGGGATCACCTGGATCCAGTGGCATCTGTGCGTGATCTTTGGACTTCCAAGTCATGAGGGCCCGCAGCATCTTGCTTGTTGAAGCAGAGGTGAGTTGATTGCCGTGTGTCCCCGCCGAGGGCATGGTGAAGCTTGCCTCCCTGAGACATTCAGGACAGCTCAGACCTTCGGACACCCAGCGCTGGTCCATCTTTTCTTGCCTAGGGGAGAGTCATTCTCATGGCAACACTCCCTGTCACCCTCCCCATGACCTTTTCCTCTCCTGGGCCTCCACCTCCAGTTCCTTAGCACAGTGGTTCCCTGACCTGCAAGGGAGAGTTCAGAACTTTCTAGATGGGGTCCCAGGGCTGCTCTCGGGAAGTTCCTTTGTGTCTGCATAACAGTATGAGCAGTTTCATTTGGTGAAAGACAAGCTGCAAACAACTTTGGAATTTCCATCCCTTTGCAAAGGCGGTGGGAAAACTGAGCTAATTTAAAAGCAGATTGGAAAGGATTTCCTACCCAGCCCACCCTGACACCCCTGAGCCTCCCCAAATGTTCCCTCTGTTGTTTTCTTTTTAAAGTAGGCCCCACGCCCAGCACAGGGCCTGGATTCATGACCCTGAGATCAAGACCTGAGCTGAGATCAAGAGCCACCCAGGCGCCCCTGAATGTTTGTAGAGCTGTTCTATGGATGGCCCCATTCTGAGCGGAGCGGGTGGTGTGACTGCAGACGGCAGAGTGCCAACTCTGCGTGCAGGTCTCTGGGAAGGCAGGCCACCAACATGGGGGAAGGCATGGGAGGACAGGGCAGAGGAGAGAAGGCGTTCATACCCAGGGCCAAAGAATGGAGAGAGAAAAAGAAAGCAGGTGCACAGCAAAGCCAGGGATCGGGAGCCTTCACCGAAGAGCAGAGACAGTAAGAAAGGCCCTTGCAATGAGGCCACCAGGGATCCTCCTCGGGCTCTGGGAGCTGGGGTGAGCTGGCAGCGAGGCCAGCGTGGGGGCTGGGAGCCTGGAGCCAGTCATTCTCTCCCACTGAGGTCTCAACGGGGAACAGGGGGCGGGCTTCTCTAAGGGTTCACTGTGTTGAATGTGGCTGGCCTGGCTGGCTGGGTCCCTCTGCAAAGCAGTGTCATGGCACCTGTCTATGGCTCCTGACATGAAGGACATCACACTTCTTTATTTTTCTGAATGAAGAGTCCCCTTCCTTCTCCCCTCCACCCACCAAGCCAGAGGTCTCCCAAGCTCAGCCATCCCCGGCCTCCCCTCTCCCTGGCTGTGCTGGGAGCAGGGGGGGGTGGGGTGGGATGTTGGCTTCCAGCCCTTGGAGGCACCATCAGAGCTGGTGCTGGGGCATACGGGGGGAACTTGAGTGTGGGGATCTTAGGGCCAGAACCTTGAGGAATTGGGGCCTGAGGATGTGGCAGATGGGGACTGAGCTTAGGGTTAGGGTTAGGCTGAAGTGAGAGGGCACTAGACAGTAGCTCAAATCCACATAAAAAAGAGCACTGGAAAAGGTGACTACGAAGGTATATACAAAATTCAGCATTCATGCATTTTTGTCTTTTTAACTCTTGTCCTATCTGATTAAAAATATAACTGCATGGGGATGCCTGGGTGGCTCAGTTGGTTAAGCGGCTGCCTTCGGCTCAGGTCATGATCCCAGCGTCCTGGGATCGAGTCCCACATCCGGCTCCTTGCTCGGCGGGGAGCCTGCTTCTCCCTCTGCCTGCCACTCTGCCTGTGCTCTCTCTCTCTCTCTCTCTCCCTCTCTCTCTAACAAATAAATAAAATCTTAAAAAAAAATAACTGCATGAAGCAGTAATCATTAAACTGTGTTGATGGATTTATAACATATAAACATGTAGTTTGTATGACAATAATAGAAAAGAGTATGGAATGGAGGTATACAAGAGCAAATATAGGAGTAAAGTTCTTATATATTATTGAGGTTAGGCTGATATTAATATGAACCAGGTGGTTATAAATAAAGATGTTTAATTTAATTCTCAGGAAATCACCAAGAAAATAACAACAACAACAACAACCAGTAAAAGAAATGACAAGAAAATTGAAATAGTAACACTAGAAAATATCTGTTTAGCACAAAAGAATGTAATGGAGGAAAAGAGGAACAAAAAGATAAGACATATTTTAGCTTTTTTTTTTTTCTTTTTTAAAGTAGACTGCACCCCAACGTGGGGCTTGAACTCAAACCCTGAGATCAAAAGTTGGTTGCTGTACTGACTGAGCCAGCCGGGTGCCTCAAGATATAGGACATACCGGGACGCCTGGGTGGCTCAGTTGGTTAAGCGGCTGCCTTCGGCTCAGGTCATGATCCCAGCGTCCTGGGATCGAGTCCCGCATCGGGCTCCTTGCTCGGCAGGGAGCCTGCTTCTCCCTCTGCCTGCCACTCTGTCTGCCTGTGCTCGTTCGCTCTCTCTCCCTCTCTCTGACAAATAAAATCTTAAAAAAAAAAAGATATAGGACATACCGAAAACACAGCAAAATGAGATGTAAATCTTACCTAATCAGTCATTACATTAAATGTAAATGAGCTACACACAGAATGGATTTTTAAAATGATCCTGTGTGTGCAACTCTTGGATCTTGGGGTTGTGATTTAAAGCCCTGAGTTGCATATAAATATTGCTTAAGTAAATAAGCTTTAAAAAAAAATTAAAGGATGGGACATCTGGGTGGCTCAGTGGGTTAAAGCCTCTGTCTTCGGCTCAGGTCATAATCTCAGGGACCTGGGATTGAGCCCCACATCAGGCTCTCTGCTCTGCGGGGAGCCTGCTTCCCCCCGCCCCTGCCTACTTGTGATCTGTCAAATAAATAAAATCTTTAAAAAAATAAATAAATACAGCAAGAGAGAGAGAGAACATGAGTAGGGGGATGAGGAACAGAGAGAGAAGGAGAAGCAGGCTCTCCATTGAGCAGGGAGCCCGACTTGGGGCTCAACCCCAAGACCCTGGGTTCATGACCTAAGCCAAAGGCAGAAGCTTAACTGAGTCACCCAGGCACTCCTGGTGGAATGTTAAAGAAGCCATTTAGGTCTGGTTGGATTATTGTGTTTTTTAAATATTCTATTTCTTGTTGATTTTTTGGTCTAGTTGTTTTACCCATTATAAAGAGGAAGGGAAGCAGGCTCCCTGCTGAGCAGAGAGCCTGAAGCAGGGCTCGATCCAAGGACCCTGAGATCATGACCTGAGCCGAAGGCAGAGGCTTAACCCACTGAGCCACCCAGGTGCCCCTCTCTTGCTGTATTTAAAACAAATAAATAAAATCTTTAAAATAAAACACTCCACCCAACAACGGCATAGTACATGCTGCTTTCTGGTGCATATAGGACATTCTCCAGTACAGACCATATGTTAGTCCATAAAACAAGTCTCAATAAATTTAGGATGGAAATCTTACAGAACATGTTCTCTGACCACAAGCTAGAATTAACGAAAACTTAGAAATTAAAAGTTAATAACAGAAGGAAAGTTGAGAAATCCACAAAAATGTGGAAATGAAAAAAATGCATTTCTGGATAACCAATGGGCCACAAGAAATCACAAGGGTAATTAGAAAATACTTTGATATGAATGAAAATAAATACACCATGGGGGGGTCCTGGGTGGCTCAGTCAGTTAAGCATCTGGCTCAGGTCATGATCTCAGTGTTATGAGATAGAGCTCTGAGTGGGGCTCTGCCATGGTTTGTGGAAACTGCTTAAGATTCTCCTCTCTACCTCTCCAAGAAGAAATTAATACACCACATACATGTAAAAATACAGTGAAAGGAATGTTGAGACGGACGTTTTGAGCTGTAAACTGTAGTTAGAACAAAAATATCAAATCAGGGGTGCCTGGGTGGCTTAGTTAAGTGTCTGCCTTCAGCTCAGGTCATGATCCCAAGGTCCTGGGATGGAGCCCCGAGTTGAGCTCCCTGCTCAGTGGAGTCTGCTTCTCCCTCTCCCTCTGCCCCTCCCCATGTCTCCTGCGCTCTCTCTCTCTCTCTCTCTCTCTCTCCCCCCTCCTCTCCCTCTCTAATAAATGAATAAAATATTAAAAAAGAAAGAAACTTCACAACCTGATAAAGAGGGTGCAGAAGAAACCCACAACTACTGTCACACTTGGTATTTTCTTCTAAAATCATGAGCCAGATGAGGATGTCTGCTTGCTGTTTCTATTCAGCACTGAACTGGAGGTCCTGGCCAGGGTAATTAGGCAGGAAAAAGGCAAGACATCCATTTTGGAAAAGAAGAGGTAAAACTATTTCTATTGTCAGATGATATGACCCTTAAGAAACTGCCCAAAAATATTAGTACTAAAAAAACAAACAAACAAAAAAAAAAACGGGGACACCTGGGTGGCTCAGTCATTAAGTATCTGCCTTCAGGGGCACCAGGGTGGCTCAGTGGGTTAAGCCTCTGCCTTCAGCTCAGATCATGATCTCAGGGTCCTGACATCAAGCCCTGCATCGGATTCTCTCTGCTCAGCAGGGATCCTGCTTCCCTCTCTCTCTCTGCCTGCTTTTGACCTCTCTCTCTGTCTGTCAAATAAATAAATAAAATCTTTAAAAAAGTTTTTTTTAAAGTACCTGCCTTCAGCTCAGGTCATGATCCCAGGGTCCTGGGATCAAGCCCCGCATCAGGCTCCCTGCTCAGCAGGAAGCCTGCTTCTCTCTCTCCCAGTCCCCCTGTTTGTGTTCCCTCTCCCTGGGTCTCTCTCTGTCAAATAAATATATAAATAAAATCTTTATTTTAAAAAGTACTAAAAAGCATGTTAACAAGGTTGTTGATACAAGATTGATATATAGAAATCTGTTGTCTTTATATAATAGCCATGAACAATTTGAAGAGAAATTATGAAAAAAATCATTTACAATAACATCAAAAATAATTAAATAATTGGAAATGAATTTACCCAAAAAAGTGCAAAAATTATATACTGAGTACTATAAACATTGAAAAAAATTAAAGAAGATGCAAGAGTTTGGGGTGCCTGGGTGGCTCAGTCAGTTGAGCATCTGACTCTTGATTTCAGCCTAGGTTGTGATCTTGGGGCCATGAGATTGAGCCCTGTGTCAGACTTGTGCTTAGCTTGGAGTCTGCTAGAGATTTTCTCTCTCTCTCTCTCCTTCTGCCCTACCCTCAAATAAATAAATAAATCTTTAAAACAAAACAAAACTTTGGGCACCTGGTTGGCTCATTCAGTTAAGCATCTGCCTTTGACTCAGGTCATGATACCAGGGTCCTGGGATTGAGTCCAACATCAGGCTCTCTGCTCAGCGAGGATCCTGCTTCTCCCTCTCCCTCTGCTTGCTGCTCACCCGCTAGTGCTTTTTCTCTTTCTCTGTTGGATAAATGGATAAAATATTTAAAAAATAAAAAGAAAATTAAAATAAAGACTCAAGTTAATGGAAACAGATTCCATGTAAATGGATCCTAAGACTTAATATTGTTAAGATGGCATTACTCTCCACACTGATATACAGGTTCAAGAAATTCCTATCAAAATTCAAAGGTTTTTTAATGCAGAAATCAACAAGCTGATCCTAATATTCATACCAAGATGCAAGAGACTTAGAATAGCCAAAATAATCTTTAAAAAGTATAAAGTTGGAAGAAACACTCACACTTTCCAATTACAAAACTTACTACAGAGATACACTAATCAAGACTGAGCAGTACTGGGGTGCCTGGCTGTCTCGGTAGAATATAGGATTCGCAATCTCAGGGTCATGAGTTTAAGCCCCATGGTGGGCATAGAGATTACTTAAAAAAAAAAAAAAAGCTGGGCTATACTAGTACCCATGTAAGAATAGACATGAGGTCAATGAAATGGAATCGGGAGTTCTGAAAGAGGCATTATACTTATGTAATGGTTACGGTTAATTGATTTTTCACAAGATGCCAAGAGAGAGCAGGAGATGTAGCTGAATTTCCTAAAACATAGGAACAGACACGGAGAGTTAGATAAAATGAGGAGACAGAGGAAGATGTCCCAAATGAAAGAATGGGACAAAGCATAGCAAGAGACCTAACAAAACAGAGGTAAGTAATATGACTGATAGAGAATTTAAAGTAATGGTCGTAAAGATACTCACTGGAATGGAGAAGAGAGTGGAGAATCTCAGTGAGCCCCTAAAAAAAAGAGATAGAAAACATAAAAAAGAACCGACTGGAGATGAAGAACTCAATAACTGAAATTGAAAATAAACGAGAGGAATAAACGGTAGACTAGAGGAAACAGAAGAACATTCAGTAACTTAAAGGGCAAAGGAACAGAAAGTCACCAAGCTGAACAGCAAAAAGAAAAAGGAATAATAAAAACTGGTTAAGGGAACAGGTTAAGGGAACTCAGCCCATCATCCAGTGTGATAACATTCACATCATTGGAGTTCCAGAAGGAGAAGAGAGAGAAAAGGAGAAAGAAAATTTATATGAAGAAATACTAGCTGAAAACTTCCTGAATCTGGGAAAGGAAACAAATCCAGATGTAGGAGGCACAGAGTCTCCAACAAAATCAAACCAAGGCGGTCCACACCAAGACATATAGTAATTAAAATAGCAAAAAGTAGAGTGCCTGGGTGGCTTAGCTGTTAAGCAGCTGCTTTCAGCTCAGGTCATGATACCAGGGTCCTGGGATAAAGTCCCGCATCAGGCTCCCTGCTCCATGGGAAGCCTGCTTCTCCCTCTCCCACTCCCTCTCCTGTTGTGTCTCTCTTTCTGTTAAATAAATAAGTAAAATCTTTTAAAAATAGTAAAAAGTAGTGATAAAGAGAGACTTTAAAAGCAAGAGAAAAGAAAACAGTTACATAAACAGGTAACCCTATAAGGCTATCAGAGGATTTTTCACGAGAAACTTTGCATAGCAGAAGAGAGTGGTGTGATATATTCAATGTGCTGAAAGGGAAAAAAAACCTGCAGCTAAGAATACTCGTCCAGCGTTCAGAACAGAAGGAAAGATAGTTTCCCAGACAAAATAAGTTCAAGGAATTCATCACCACTAAACTAGCTCAACAAGAGATGGGTGGGAAGAAAATATCATAACAGTAAGAAAAGTAGGAAGCACAAAAGCAGTAAAATTAAGTATCTCTATGAAAGTCTGTCAATGGATTCACAAAACAAAAGGATGTAAAGTATGACACCATATACCTAAAACATGGGGGGAGGCAGATAAAAAATTGTTTCAAGGGGCACCTGGGTGGCTCAGTGGGTTAAAGCCTCTGCCTTCAGCTCGGGTCATGATCCCAGGGTCCTGGGATCGAGCCCCACATCGGGCTCTCTGCTCAGCGGGGAGCCTGCTTCCCCCTCTCTCTCTTCTCTTTGCCTGCCTCTCTGCCTACTTGTGATCTCTGTCAAATAAATAAATAAAATATATTTTTAAAAAAATTGTTTCAACTTAAGTGACCATCAATTTAATATAGACTGCTGTATGTCTGCTATATGTAGAGGAGGTTAGATATAGACCCACGGTAACCACAATTCAAAAACCTCTAATGGAGGCACCTGGGTGGCTCAGTGGGTTAAAGCCTCTGCCTTCAGCTCAGGTCATGATCCCAGGGTCCTGGGATCCAGCCCCACATCGGGCTCTCTGCTCAGCGGGGAGCCTGCTTCCTCCTCTCTCTCTGCCAGTCTCTCTGCCTACTTGTGATCTCTGTCTGTCAAATAAATAAATAAAATCTTTTTAAAAACCCTGTAATGGATACACCTAAAATAAAGAGAAAGGAATCCAAGTATGTCACTAAGGAAAGCCAGCAAACCATGAGACAAAAGAGCAAGAGAAGAAAGGAACAGAGAATAGCCATAAAACAAAACAACAGTAAAACAAGTACCAAAATGGCAGTAAGTACATACTTGTCAATAATTCCTTTGAATGCAAATGGACTAAACACTCCAACCAAAAGACATAGGATGATGGAATGGACAAAAAGGCAGGACCCACCTATATGCTGCCTACAAGAGACTCATTTCAGACCTAAAGACACCTGCAGATTGAAAGTGAAGGAATGGGAAAGTATTATTGTGCAATGGAAGTGAAAGGAAAGCAGGGTAGCAATACTTATATCAAACAAAATAGACTTTTCCATTTGAAAAATTATTTATTTATGTGATAGAGAGAAAGACACAGCAAGAGAGGGAACACAAGCAGGGAAAGTAGGAGAGGGAGAAGCAGACTCCTCACTGAGTAAGGAGCCTGACACGGGGCTCAATCCCAGGACACTGGGATCATGACCTGAGCCGAAGGCAGATGCTTAACTGACTGAGCCACCCAGGAGTCCCCAAAATAGACTTTAAAAAATGTATTTTATTTATTTTTGAGAAAGAGAGAGTGCATGAGCGCAAGAAGTGGGGAGGGGCAGAGGGAGGAGCAGACTCCCTACTGAGCAGCCCCCCCGCCCCCGCACTGCCCGATGTGGGACTTAATCCCAAGACACTGGGATCATGACCTGAGCTGAAGGCAGGTGCTTAATTGACTGAAACACCCTGCCCAACAAAACAGATTTTAAAGCAAAGACTCAACAAGAAACAAAGGACACTATATAACCTTAGAGGGGACAATCCAACAAAAAGATATAATAGTTGTAAATATTTATGCACCCAACATGGGAGCACCCAAATACATAAAACATCTAATAACAAAATACAGAAAGTAATTCATAGTATTGCAATAATAGTAGGTGACTTCAACACCCCACTTAACGTCAACAGATGGCTCATCCAAACAGAAAATCAACCAGGAGATAGTGGCTCGAATGACACATTGGACCAGATGGATCTAACAGATATATTCAGAACGTCCCATCCTAAGACAGTGGAATACACATTATTTTCAAGTGCAAATGGAACATTCTCCAGAATGATCACATACTGGGTCATTTAACAAGTCTCAACAAATCCAAAAACACTGAAGTTATACCATGCAGCTTTCCCAAACACAGTGCTGGGAAACTAGAAACCAACCACATGAAAAAATCTGGAAAGAGCACAAATACATGGAAGTTATATAACATGCTACTAACCAACAACTGAGGCAAGTAAGAAATCAAAGAAGAAAATTTAAAAACACATGGAGAGGGCACCTGGGTGGCTCAGTGAGTTGGGCCTCTCCATCAGCTCAGCTCATGATCTCAGGATCCTGGGATCAAGCCCCGCATCGGGCTGTCTGCTCGGTGGGGAGCCTGTTTCCCCCTCTCTCTCTGCCTGCTGCTTTGCCTACTTGTGATCTCTCTCTCTGTCAAATAGATAAATAAAATCTTAAAAAAAGAAAGAAAAGAAAACTTCCTGCAAAACAAACCTATGGTTTAACCCTTGTCACCCACATAAATAACTGGGTCACACTTAGTGAAAAGAGCCTGCTTTTATGTCCTAGAGTGATCTTTATTTACTTATTTAAAAAATATTTTATTTATTTATTTGACAGACAGAGATCACAAGTAGGCAGAGAGGCAGGTGGGGTGGGGGGATGCACGCTCCCTGCTGAGCAGAGAGCCTGATGCGGGGCTCGATTCCAGGACCCTGGGATCACAACCCGAGCCGAAGGCAGAGGCTTTAACCCACTGAGCCACCCAGGTGCCCCTAGAGTGATCTTTATTTAAAAAAAGGATTTTTTACAAACCTAAAGAGACTCTTAATGTCATAAAACAAACTGAGGGGGGTGGAGGGGAGAGGGGTTGGGAGAAGGTGGTGGGGTTACATTATATGTTTAAATAAAGCTTAAATAATAAAAAAAAATAAAATAAAAAAGAATTTTTTAATTGAAAAGTGGGGGGACACAGTAATAAGCAATTTAAAATTTGGAATAAATAAAAAACACTAGAGATATTTCTTTTTAATTTTTTAATTTTTGTTTTATTTATTTTTTAAAGATTTTATTTATTTAACAGAGAGAGAGAGAGAGAGAGCACGAGCGGGCAGAGCCCAATGTGGGACTCGATCCCAGGACCCTGGAATCATGACCTGAGCTGAAAGCAGTTGCTTAACCAACTGAGCCACCCAGGCATCCCATTATTAGTTTTTAAAATATTTTTATTTATTTGACAGAGATCACAAGTAGCAGAGAAGCAGACAGAGAGAGAGGAGGAAGCAGGCTCCTTGCCGAGCAGAGAGCCTAATGTGACGCTCGATCCCAGGACCCTGGGATCAAGACCCAAGCCAAAGGTAGAGGCTTTAACCCACTGACCCACCCAGGTGCCCCCATTATTTCCTTTTCAAAAAAGATTTTAGGGTGCCTGGGTGGCTCAATGTGTTGAGCCTCTGCCTTCGGCTTGGGTCATGGTCTCAGGGTCCTGATGTTGGGTCCTGCATTGGGCTCTCTGCTTGATGAGGAGCCTGCTTCTCCCCCTAACCCCCCCAACCCCCCCACCCCCGCCTGCCTCTCTGCCTACTTGTGATCTCTCTCTCTGTCAAATAGATAAATAGAATCTTGAAAAAAAATAAAAAAGATTTTTTTAAAGATTTTATTTATTTATTTGTTAGAGAGCACGAGCCCAGGCAGGCAGAGGCAGAAGCAGGCTCCCTGCTGAGCAAGGAGCCCTATGTGGGACTGGATCCCAGGACACTGGGATCATGACCTGAGCCGAAGGCAGCCGCTTAACCAACTGAGCCACCCAGGCGTCCCAAAAATAAAAAAGATTTTATCTATTTGTCACAGAGAGAGAGTGAGAGAGAGAGCACTAGCAGGGGGAGAAGCAGGCACCCCACTGAGCAAGGAGCCTGATGCAGGACTTGATTCCAGGACCTTGGGACTATGACCTGAGCCAATGGCAGATGCTTAACCTACTGAGCAGCCCATATATTAGTGGTATTTCTCTCACTCTTTTTAAATTAGCATATAATGCATTATTTTGTTTCAGGGGTACAGGTCTGTGACACATCAGTCTTATATAATACCCAGTGCTCATTACGACACATACCCTCCCCAATGTCCATCACCAGTGACCCCATCCTCCCACCCACCTCCCCTCCAGCAACCCTCAGTTTGTTTCCTAAGATTAAGAGTCTCATGGTTTGTCTCCCTGTATGGTTTTACTTGTTTCATTTTTTCCTCTCTTTCCTTATCCTCTGCTTTGTTTCTTAAATTCCACATATCAGGGGCGTCTGGGTGGCTCAGTGGACTAAGCCTCTGCCTTTGGGTTGAGCCTCTGCCTTCGGCTCAGGTCATGATCTCAGGGTCCTGGGATTGAGCCCCACATTGGGCTCCCTGCTCGGCAGGGAGCCTGCTTCCCCCTCTCCCTCAATCTGCCTCTCTGCCTACTTGTGATCTCTGTCTGTCAAATGAATAAATAAATCTTTTAAAAAATTCCTCATATCAGTGAGATCATATGATAATTCTCTCTCTCTGATTGATTTATTTTGCTTACCATAATACTCTCTAGTTCCATCCGTATCATTGTAAATGGCAAGATTTCTCTTTTTGATGGCTGTGTAATATTCCATTGTATATATTTATACCACATCTTTATCCATTCATCTGTCGGTGGCCATCTAGGCTCTTTCCATATTTTGGGTATTGCAAACATTGCTGCTGTAACCATTGGGGTGCAGATGTCCCTTTAGATCACTACATCTGTACCTTTGGAGTAAATGTGCAGTAGTGCAATTGCTGGGTCAAAGGGTAGCTCTACTTTTAACTTTTTAAAAAAGATTTTATTTATTTATTTGACAGACAGATATCACAAGTAGGCAGAGAGGCAGGCAGAGAGAGAGGAAGGCAAACGGGCTCCCCACTGAGCAGAGAGCCCAATGAGGGGCTTGATCCCAGGACCCTGAGATCATGTCCTGAGCTGAAGGCAGAGGCTTATCCCGCTGAGCCACTCAGGTGCCCCTATTTTTAACTTTTTATTTATTTATTTATTTGACAGACAGAGATCACAAGCAGGCAGAGAGAGAGGAGGAAGCAGGCTCCCCATCGAGCAGAGCGCCCGATGTGGGGCTTGATCCCAGGACCCTGGGATTATGACCTGAGCCGAAGGCAGAGGCTTTAACCCACTGAGCCACCCAGGTGCCCGTATTTTTAAGTTTTTGAGGAACCTCCATACTGCTTTCCAGAGTGGCTGCACCAGCTTGCATTCTCACCAACAGATTTTTGCCTCTTTGGTTAGGTTTATTCCTATGTATCTTATGGTTTTGGGTGCAACTGTAAATGGGATCAGCTCCTTAATTTCTCTTTCTTCAGTCACATTGTTAGTATATAGAAATCCAACTAATTTCTGTGCATTGATTTTATATCCTGCCACTTTGCTGAATTCCTGTATGAGTTCTAAAAATTTTGGGGTGGTGTCTTTTGGGTTTTCCACATAGAGTATCATGTCATCTGTAAAGAGTGAGAGTTTGACTTCTTCTTTGCCAATTAGGATGCATTTAATTTCTTTCTGTTATCTGATCGCTGAGACTCGGACTTCTAGTACTATGTTGACTAACAGTGATGATAGTGGACATCCCTGCCGTGTTTCTGACCTTAGGGGAAAAGCTCTCAATTTTTCCCCATTGAGAATGATATTCACTGTGAGTTTTTCATACATGGCTTTTATGATATTGAGGTATGTCCCCTTTATCCCTACACTTTGAAGAGTTTTATTTTTTTAATTTTTTAATGTTTTTATTTGTTTATTTGAGAGAGTGAGAGTGGGGAGGGGCAGAGGGAGAAGCAAACTCCCCACTGAGCAAGTAGCTCAATGCACGGCTCACTCCTGGGACTCTAGGATCATGATCTGAGCCAAAGGCAGACGCCCAACTGACTGAGCCACACAGGCACCCATATGAAGAGTTTTAATCAATGCTGTACTTTGTCAAATGCTTTTTCTGCATCTATTGAGAGGACCATATGGTTCTTGTCCTTTTAGTTATATAGTATATCATGTTGATATGTGGATGTCGAACCAACCTTGCAGCCCAGGAATAAATACCCCTTGGTTGTGGTAAATAACCCTTTCAATGTATTGTTGGGTCCCATTGGCTAGTATTTTGGTGAGAATTTTTGCATCTGTGTTCATCAGGGATATTGGTCTGTAACTCTCCTTTTTGATGGGGTGCTTGTCTGGATTTGGGATCAAGGTGATGCTGGCCTCATAAGAAGAGTTTGGAAGTTTTCCTTCCATTTCACTTTTTTTTTTTAAACAGCTTCAGAAGAATAGATATTAATTATTCTCTAAATGTTTTCTAGAATTCCTCTGGGAAGATGCCTGGCCCCAGGCTCTTGTTTGTTGGGAGATTATTGATGACTGCTTCAATTTCCTTGCTGGTTATGGGTCTGTTCAGGTTTTCTATTTCTTCCTGGTTCAGTTTTGTTAGTTTGTATGTCTCTAGGAAAGCATCCATTTCTTCCAGATTGTCTACTTTGTAGGCATGTAGGTGTTCATAAAATGTTCTTATTAATTGTTTGTATTTCTTTAGTGTTGGTGTAATCTCTCCTCTTTCATTCATGATTTTATATATTTGGGTCCCTTCTCTTTTCTTTTTGATACATCTATCCAGGGGTTTATTGTGATATTAATTCTTTCAAAGAACCAGCTCCTAGTTTCATTGATCTGCTGTTCTTGGTTTCTATTTCATTGATTTCTGTTCTCATCTTTATCATTTCTCTTCTCTTGCTGGGTTTAGGCTTTATTTGCTGTTCTTTCTCTAGCTCCTTTAGATATAGGGTTAGGTTGTGTATTTGAGCCCTTCCTTGTTTCTTGAGAAAGGCTTGTAGTGCTATATACTTCCCTTTTGGGACCACCTTTGCTGCATCCCAAGGGTTTTGAACAGTTGTGTTTTCATTTTCATTTGTTTCCATGAATTTTCAAAATTCTTCTTTAATTTCTTGACCCATTCATTCTTTAGTGGGATGCTCTTTAGCCTCTGTATTTAAGTTCTTTCCAACGTTCCTCTTTTGATTGAGTTCCAGTTTCAAAGCATTGTGGTCCAAAAATTTGCAGGAAATGATCCCAATGTTTTGGTACCATTTGAGATCTGATTAGTGATGCAGGATGTGATCTATTCTGGAGAATGTTTCATGTGCACTCTAGAAGAATGTGTATTTTGTTGCTCTGGGGTGAAATGTTCTGAATGTATCCGTGAAGTCCATCTGGTCCAGGATGTCATTCAAAGCTCTTATTTTATTGTTTCTCTTCTGCTTAGATGATCTGTTCATTGCAGTGAGGAGGGGTGTTAAACTCCCCTGCTATTATTGTATTCTTTTTTTAAATGTATTTTTTTTCAAAGATTTTTTTTTTAATTTTTACTTATTTGTTATAGAGAGAGAGAGAGCAAGCACAGGCAGACAGAGAGGCAGGCAGAGGCAGAGGGAGAAGCAGGCTCCCTGCTGAGCAAGGAGCCCGATGTGGGACTCGATCCCAGGACGCCGGGATCATGACCTGAGCCGAAGGCAGCTGCTTAACCAACTGAGCCACCCAGGCGTCCCTTTTTCAAAGATTTTATTTATTTATTTGTTAGAGAGAGAGCGAGCACAGGCAGACAGAGTGGCAGGCAGAGGCAGAGGGAGAAGCAGGCTCCCCGCCAAGCAAGGAGCCCGATGTGGGACTCGATCCCAGGACGCCGGCATCATGACCTGAGCCGAAGGCAGCGGCCCAACCAACTGAGCCACCCAGGCATCCCTTATTGTATTCTTATTGATGTGTTTGATTTTGTTTTTAATTGGTTTATACAATTGGCTGCTCCTATGTTAGGGGCATAAATATTTGCAATTGTTAGTTATTATTGTTGGATATACTCTTTAATTATGATACAGTGTCCTTCCTCATCTCTTATTACAGTCTTTGGTTTAAAATGTAATTTGTTGGGGTACCTGTGTGCTCAGTCATTAGGCGTCTGCCTTTGGTTCAGGTCGTGATCCCAGGGTCCTGGGATCGAGTCCCACATTGGGCTCCCTGCTCAGAGGGAAGCCTGCTTCTCCCTCTCCCACTTCCCATGCTGTATTCCCTCTCTTGTTGTCTCTTTCTCTGTCAAATAAAGAAATAAGATCTTTAAAGAAAAGAAGAAAGAAAAAAAAAAGAAAATGTGATTTTTCTGATGTAAGGATTTTCACCCCAGCTTTCTTTTGATTTCTATTACCATGATAAATGGTTTTCTATCCCCTTCAGTTTAAATCTGGAGGTATCTTTGAGCCTAAAAAGAGTCTCTTGCAGACAGCAGTTTGATGGGTCTTGCTTTTTTATCCAATCTGAAACTCTGTGTCTTTTGACTGGGGCAGTTGTCCCATTTACATTCAGGGTATGGATTCAGTGCCATTGTATTGCCTGCTCGGTGACTGTTTCTGTAGATTGTCTCTATCCCTTTCTGGTCTATATTACTTTTGGGCTCTTTCTTTGCTTAGAGAACCCCTTTTAATATTTCTTGCAGGGTGGTTTGGTGATCACAAACTTTTGTTTTTATTTATTTATTTATTTTTAGTTTCTGTTTCTCCTGGAAGCTTTTTGTCACTCTTATTTTGAATGACATCCTAGCTGGACAAAGTAGTCCTGGCTGTGTATTTTTCTCATTTTGCACCCACATATATCATGCCAGTGCTTTCGGGCCTGCCAGGTCTCTGGGGATAGGTTTGCTGCTGATCTAATTTTTCAACTCTCGTAAGTTACAGACCTCTTGCAGCTGCTTTCAGGGAGCCCGATGCAGGGCTTGATCCCAGGACCCTGGGGTCATGACCTGAGCCACCCAGGAACTCCTCTTGTTCTCTTTCTTGAGGTGAGTTTTTCCATCTTATCTTTCTGTCCAGAGAAGAATAAGTGAACGAGAGAACAAAATATTAAAATGGCAAAAAGACCTCAGAGAAATATACACTAAACACATCAGAAGAGACCTGAAACTGGGAAGGAAAAAAAAAAGGAGGGGGAGAGCGTGAGAGAGAAAATAACCAGACAGATGAGCAGAAGAGAGCAATACACTGGACTCTGTGTGTATTTTGGCCTGTTTTTTAGAAAGCTAGATCCCAAAATTATAAAGAAAGAAACACATATACATACAAAAATAACATTAAATACAATGAAAGGATAGAATGTAATTGTAAAAATGGAAATTAAAGGACAAGAAGAAACAACAAGAAAGAAAAATAACAGCAGCGACAAGGAAGGGTATAAATGGGCAGATGAGGCGTGCACAGCAGTACGCTCTCTCCTGAGTGTGTCTTGGTCACTTTGTTAGAGGAAACTACATCTCAAAATTGTAAAGGCAGAAAGACTTATATATACTGAAATAAAACTAAATACACTGAAAGGATACACTGTAACTGTAAAGATGAAAATTTAAAAAGACTAACAAAACAAAACAAAAAAACAAAAAAGGAAGAAGAGGAAGAAAAAAAGAATATGATTAGGTGGGTGAATAGAACAGAGCCATACACTAGATTTTGGGTGTATTTTGGTCTGTTAGGAGAAAATGTATCTCAAAATTTTAAAGAAAGAAAACATATATATACAAAAACAAGGGGCGCCTGGGTGGCTCAGTGGGTTAAAGCCTCTGCCTTCGGCTCAGGTCATGATCCCAGGGTCCTGAGATCGAGCCCCGCATCGGGCTCTTTGGGCTGCATGGGGCCTGCTTCCTCCTCTCTCTCTCTCTGCCTGCCTTTCTGCCTGTGTGTGGTCTCTGTCTGTCAAATAAATAAGTATACAAAAATAAGATTAAATACAATGAAGGGATAGAATGTGACTGTAAAGATGAAAATTTAAAAAGATTTTTAAAAAGGAGTTGATAAAATAAGACGTTGGTTGAAAAAAGAAGAAATTTTTAAGAAAAAAATAAAGAAAATTTTAAAAATTAAAGTTGAAAGAGTAAAAAATCATGGGGGCAAAGCCATGAATTCCTTGAGCCGTATTCCCCCAGCGCTGGAGTTTTGCGGATCTCACTGACTGGTAAGCTTGGTCGTGGCTGCATGTCCTTGGTGATCTGGGGGAGGCGCCGGTCGCGCTGATGCTCAGGTGTCTGGACTGCACCACCCTCGCCAGGGGGGCGGCCTCCCCATCCCTGCCCTTGAGCAGAAAGCTGGGGGTCCCCCGCAGTGAGCCCTCGGGAGAAGCCGTCCGTCCCTCCCTGGTGCCTGTCGGATCGCTCTCGCACCCACTCTTTCCCTGAGCCTCAGCTTGCGTTTGCAGGTGTTCAGAACGGCTTGCTCGCTCTCTAGCTGATTCCTGGCACCAGACGGTCTCTTTTTCCCAGTCTCCTACTCCTCTGCCGTCTTGACTCCTCCCACTAGTGGTGTTTCTAATGGAGACCCACCCAAGTGTAGAGGATGCCTTTCTGGATTATCCGATTCTATCAGATCCTACCCGACATCCCCTTGGAACTACCGCACAGCTCCGGAAACTGCAGATGACCAAGAGCAAGGCAGATATTCCTTTTATAGATTTGCAAATAAATTTTCCTCAGCAGAGATTCAATTGCTTTTTCTTGTGGAAAAAGCCAATCTCCATCTATATTTAAATTCATTAAAAAAAAAATGTAACCTGGTTAAATTCATTTCAAAAAAATGGCCCCTGGGTGGCTGGTCAAATAAGCATCTGCCTTCGGCTCAGGTAATTATCCCGGGGTCCTGGGATCCAGGTGTCCTGGGATGCAGGTCCTGGGAACGAGCCCAGGATTGGGATCCCTACTCAGCAGTGAGCCTACTCCTCCCTCTCCCTCTGCCTCTCCCCCTGTTCATGCTTGCTATCTCTCTCTCCTGCAAGTAAATAAATAAAATTTTTTTAAAAAATGTAAATGTCATAAGCACCTTATTTTACAGATTATAAAACTGAATTTTACAAACAAATGAAAAAATTCATTTCATCATTCCTTTACTCCACATAGATTTGTGGGTTTTGAACTTCCCTTTTGAACTTGTAATCACTTCCTTGGGGTCTCATTAGTTAATGAATTAGATAAACCCTTGACACATCATACTAGTTCCTTTAGGAATGCTGGAACTAATTCCCACAAACTTGGTGGCTTACCATGACAGAAATTCATCCTATGAGAGTGCTGAAGGCCAGAGATCTGAAGTCAAGGTGTTGGCAGGGCTGGCTCCTGAAGGCTCTGAGGAAGACCCTGTTCCAAGGCCCTCCACGCTTTGGTGGCGCCCACCATCCCCAACGCCCCCCGGCTTGTGGCTGTGTCATTCCGTCTAGACCCTGCCTCCACATAGGCTCTTCTTCTGTGTCTCAGGTCTCTCTCTTCTCATGTAAGAACACCAGCCACTGGGTTCAGGGCCCGTCCTCCTCCAGGATGATCTCATCCAGAGAACCTTAACTCAAAGATATGTGCAACAACCCTATTTCCACATAAAGTCATATCAGAAGCTGCAGAGGTTAGAAGGTGGACATATCTTTTGCAGGGACATTGTATGGTCACCGCATACGTGTTCCTTTAATGTTTGTGTGAGAAATCATGCTTCTTAGTAAATATATTTTTCCATTTTTAAAAAAAGATTTTATTTATTTATTTGAGAGAGAGAGAAACAGAGATAGCGAGAGCACGAGTGGGAAGGAGGGGGAGAAGCAGGCTTTCCACTGAGCGGGGAGCCCATGGCAGGGCTTGAGCCCACAACCTGAGCTGAAGGCAGACACTTAAAACTGAGCCACCCAAGTGCCCCACACTTCCTTTTTTATTTTTATTTTTTCTAAGAAACAGCAGTTTTGTAGACTCATGGGCCTGGGAACACGGGCAGCTGGGAGACTTGGAGTGGGGAGCTGACTGGGCGGCACCGGTGCCGGCTGTGTCTGGGGTTGGGGTGGACCAGGAGTGATCACTTGGAGGAAAGTTTCCTTGGCACTCCTGGGGCGCAGTCATCTCAGCTGTGGGGAACTGACTTCACATAGCACGACTAAGGTTAGAGTCCCCCCGTTCAGTCCGGGCACCTGTGCCTGGGACAGGAGCCCCAGTCAGTACTAGGTCCCCCAGTCAGTACTAGGTCCCCAGTCAGTACTAGGTCCCCAGTCCGTACTAGGTCCTCCAGTCAGTACTAGGTCCTCCAGTCAGTACTAGATCCCCAGTCAGTACTAGGTCCCCCAGTCAGTACTAGGTCCTCCAGTCTGTACTAGGTCCCCCAGTCCGTACTAGGTCCTCCAGTCCGTACTAGGTCCCCAGTCAGTACTAGGTCCCCCAGTCCGTACTAGGTCCTCCAGTCAGTACTAGGTCCCCAGTCAGTACTAGGTCCTCCAGTCAGTACTAGGTCCCCCAGTCAGTACTAGGTCCCCAGTCAGTACTAGGTCCCCCAGTCAGTACTAGGTCCTCCAGTCAGTGCTTCGGAGGAGTGGGAGCTGGCTGGACTTCCTTTCCCAAAAGTGGACAAGAAAGCCCCACCCAGCCCCAGGGTGGGCGGCCCCAGGCTCCCAGCCTTGTCTGTGTCTGAGCTCGTGCTGCCATTCTGAGCCTTGCTGGTGTCACTTCCCAGATGCCTTAGCAGCATTTTTATGTGGCCTACAGCATCTCCTGGGCCAGTGTCATCAGACATCACGGGGTTAGGCGGGGAGGCTGAACGTATGCAACTGGGAATATTCTAGAAAGCCTGGCCTAGGGAGGGGCTCAAGAGCCACTGTCAGGCCCTAGCCAGGACTCGAGGGGCAGGGCTGTGGAGATGGGAAGCTATATTCCTGTCTTCTTTGCAAGGCAGGCAAAAACCCCGCGAGGACAGCAGTCCGCATTCAGCCGGAGTTTGGAGCCCAGCGTTTGTTGCAAGGGGCGGCGGGGGATGGGGAACAAGGCGATTCTGGACACGGAGCTGGAGCAGAAGAGGCCTCGGGTGGTATTTCACGGCGGGGGACACTGGCTTCACCTGGGCCCCGGGATGAGGGACAAAAAGCAGGGGCAGGAATCACCTGGAGAGCGAGAGCCTCGTGGAGGATGGGGAGGCGCTGCCCGGGGAGCAGCGGGGGCGGCGGCCTCGGTGGAGGAAGGCTCCGGGGCAGTCCGGGGCGACGAGCCTTCCGCTGGGTCTCGCCCGCCCCGTGCGCGCCCGTCCCGGCCACGCGAGGGACCGTCCGCCCTCCACGACGCCCGGCACACCGCAGGCGCCCACCAGTGTCCCCGGCGTCCATCCGAGGACCAGGGGGCTCCAACCTCATTTTGCAGCGGGGAGAGCGAGGCGCGAAGCGAGAGATCACCCGACCGGCGGCAGAAGCGCGGGGCCCTCCCCGCTGCCCGGCCCCCGCCCCGGCTCGCAGAGCCCCTTCCCTCCGCGCACGCTGTGAGCTCCCGGGAACCAGCGAGCTGATCCCCCCGAGCCTCGGCTTCCACCCGGGAGGCGCAGGCGCCCACCCCGGGGCGGCGGGGAGGACCGGACGCGGGGTCGCCTGCGGGACTGGACGCAGGGCGCGCGGTCCCAGCCCTAAAGCTAGGCTGCGGCCGCCGCCAGGGGGCGCTGTTCCGCCGCGGACGCCGGCAGGATGGGCGTGGCCTCCGGGTCCCGCCCACCGCCGTCGGGGCGGGGCGCGCGTGCGCACTGCGGCCCCGCCCCGCAGGGGCTGCTGGGCAGAGCGGCTGGAGCGTGCGGCGAGCGGAGGCGGCCTGGAGGATGTGGCGGCCGGTGAGTTCCCCGCCCGGCGCGGCCGGCGCCCGCTCCCAGGCCCCGTCAGACTCCGTCCGGAACCCCGGGGCCACCCCCGAGCCGCCGCGTCCGGGGCCGCGTCGGGGGCCGCAGGGCCGCTGGGGGCGGCGGTCGGAGCCCGCGTTCCTCACGGGAGAAAGCCCGGGGCCGCGCTGGGGCCGCTGGGTTCCACCGGCGGGACACCGCGCAGGGAGGCGCGCCCCGCGGGCCGCCACCGGAACCTGCCGCACCGCGTCCCCGCGGGGGCGCCCTGCCGACGCCCTTCCGGCGCCCGCGTCCACCTCGGCCCCTGCGCTTGCCGTGCGGCCGCCGGGGGTCCCGGCCCTGGGCCGCCCTCCCGCGCCCGAGAGTGCAGCTCCCCTTCGCGCTCCGTTTCTCGGTCGGGCCTCGCGTGTTGTACCTGCAGTTAGGAGGCCACTTTTCAAGCCTGGTGTCCTTGGGGCGCTCGGGGGCTCCGTGGGTTGAGCCTCTGCCTTAGCTCAGGTCATGATCCCAGGGTGCTGGGATCGAGCCCCGCATCGGGCTCTCTGCTCCGCGGGGAGCCTGCTTCCCCCGCTCCCTCCCTCTGCCTCTCCGCCTGCTTGTGATCTCTGCCTGTCAAATGAATAAATAAAATTAAGTAAACAAAGCTGGTGTCCACTCACTCTGGGCCCAGGAATCCGTCCTTTTCCTACAGGGTTTCCGACTGGAGACAGAGGGTTCATCAGCATTTTCAACTCAGAGTTTCTACCTAGGAAGCCTCGCCTTGTAGGTTTTAGATATTAACAGTATGGATGCATTTCTTTTCTTTTTTATTTAGATTTAGCTGACGTAGAGCGTGCTGTTAGTCAATGCTTCATCAGTCTTATTCAACATTCAGTGCTCCTTCCATCCCCCAGCAACGCCGTCCCCCACTCCAGCAACCCTCACTTTGTTCCCTAGACTTAAGAGTCTCTTACGCTTTGTCTCCCTCCCGATCCCATCTGGTTTCATTTTTTCCTTCCCTGCCCCCCACAACCTCCCACCCTGACTCAAATTCCTCATATCAGGGAGATCATAGGATAATTGTCTTTCTCCGATTGACTTACTTCGCTCCCCGTAATATCCTCTAGTTCCGTCCATGTCGTTGCCAATGGCAAGATTTCATTTCTTTTGATGGCTGCGTAGTATTCCATTGTGTATATACACCACATCTTCTTTACCCATTCATCTGCTGGTGGACATCTGGGCTCTTTCCATAACTTGGCTATTGTGGACGTTGTTGCTATAAACTTTGGGGTGCACGTGCCCCTTCGGATCACTACATTTGCATCTTTAGGGTAAATACCCAGTAGTGCAATTGCTGGGTCATAAGGTAGCTCTATTTTCAATTTTTTGAGGAACCTCCATGCTGTTTTCCAGAGTGGTTGCACCAGCTTGCATTCCCACCAACAGTGTAGGAGGGTTCCCCTTTCTCCACATCCTCGCCAGCATCTCTCATTTCCTGACTTGTTCATTTTAGCCATTCTGACTGGTGTGAGGTGGTATCTCATTGCGGTTTTGATTTGTATTTCCCTGATGCCCAGTGATGTGGAGCACTTTTTCATGTGTCTGTTGGCCATCTGGATGTCTTCTTTGCAGAAATGTCTGTTCATGTCCTCTGCCCATTTCTTGATGGGAATATTTGTTCTTTGGGTGTTTTGATAAGTTTTTTATAAATTTTGAATACTCACCCTTTACGTCGTTTGCAAATATCTTCTCCCATTCTGTCGTTGCCTTTTGGTTTTGCTGTTTCCTTTGCTGTGCAAAAGCTTTTGATCTTAATGAAATCCCAGTAGTTCATTTTTGCCCTTGCTTCTCTTGCCTTTGGCGATGTATTTAGGAAGAAGTTGCTGCGGCTGAGGTCGAAGAGGTTGCTCCCTGTGTCCTCAAGGATTTGGATGGATTCCTTTCTCACATTGAGGTCTTTCATCCATTTTGAGTCTGATTTTGTGTGTGGCGTAAGGAAATGGTCCAGTTTCATTCTTCTACATGTGGCCGTCCGGTTTTCCCAACACCTTTTGTTGAAGGGACTGTCTTCCTTCCATTGAATGTTCTTTCCCGCTTTGTCGAAGACTAGTTGACCCTAGAGTTGACGGTCCATTTCTGGGCTCTCTACTCTGTTCCACTGATCTGTGTGTCTGTTTTTGTGCCAGTACCATACTGTTTTGATGATGACAGCTTTGTAATAGAGCTCGAAGTCTGGAATTGTGATGCCGCCAGCTTTGTTTTGTTTTTTGTTTTTTTTAACATTCCTCTGGCTATTTGGGGTCTTTTTTGATTCCAGACAAATATTAGGACTATTTGTTCCAGCTCTGTGAAAAATGTTGCTGGCATTTGGTAGGGATTGCATGGAATGTGTAGATTGCTTCAGGTAGCAGAGATGTTTTCACAGAATTTGTTCTTCCAGTCCATGAGCATGGAATGTTTTTCCATTTCCTTGTGTCTTCCTCAGTTTCTTTCATGATTATTTTATAGTTTGGGAGATTTTTAAAAAGATTTTATTTATTTATTTGACAGATCACAAGTAGGCAGAGAGGCAGGCAGAGAGAGGGGAAGTGGGCTCCCCTGTGAGCAGAGAGCCCAATGCGGGCCTGATCCCAGGACTCTGAGATCATGACCTAAGCCAAGGGCAGAGGCTTAACCCACTGCGCCACCCCGGCACCCTTCTATATTTTTCTGAGCACAGATCCTTTACCTCTTTGGTTAGATTTATTCCTAGCTATCTTATGGTTTGGGATGTAATTGTAAATGGGATTGACTCCTTAATTTCTTTTCCTTCTGTCTCATTGCTAGTGTATACAATACAGCTGATTTGTGTGCATTGATTTTATCCTACAACGCTGCTAAATTCCTGTGTGAGTTCGGGCAGTTTTGGGATGGAGTCTTTTGGGTTTCCCCGTAAGTACAGATGCATTTCTGTTAATTTTTGTGACTTGCAGTGAGCAGCTGCGTCCCACAAGGGCGTTTTGTGGACTGAGGTGAGGCAGAGCTCGGTCGAGAGCCAGGCAGACAGGCCCCAGGTTGGTCGGTAGCAGCGCCCTGGGCAGCCTACAAAGTGTCTGCATGTAGTTGGTCACTTAACCCTCCCCACAGCCTAAGGAGTGCGCTGCAGGTGTTAGTTCCTGCTGACGAGCTGCTCCCGTCTGGTACGTGGGGCCGGGCCCAGGACGCTTCTGAGTCCTGACTGGTACCCAGAGGGTCATAGAGCCTTGGAAGAGAAAAGGGCCAGGTATTCATAGTCCCCTGGGCCCTGATTCCTGGGCTCATTTCCTACCTGTGGGAACATTTCTGTGCCTTGGATTCCTCCTGCTGGAGTGCGGAGGGCGGCTGCCCCTGCCAGGAAACAGCTCTGGTTCTTGTCACCTCTGTAGTTCTGGCTCGGGCCTCAGAGTGAGACGCAGCACGTGCTGCTTGGAGCTGTGGGCTGGGTTGCCCGCAGTGACCTTTCGTTCCCTGATGTGCTCTGTGTAACCGACAGGGCGGAGGGACACCCTGGCTCAGCCTGTTGGTGACCTTTGTGATATCTGTTTGACTCTCACTCCTCAGAGCCTTTTTTTCCTACTTCATAGGTTGCTAGCTGAGTCCCAGGTGAGCGGCACTCTGTTTGCGCAGGCAGGCTGTGCTCACGTTCGTGTGCTCCCCACGAGAGGCTGGGGTACAGAAGGCCCATGTCATCTCGTCCAGACTGGAAGGCTTTGAGGTGGGGGGTGCAGACGAATGTAAGCTAGGGCTGTCTCAAGCCAGCCGGGGCATGTGGTCGTCCTCGTGAGGAGGCACTGGTGTGGGGGGAGCAGCCTGGGGACCCACAACTCTCTCTCGGCCTGTTTGCTGGTGTGCTCTGGTGCTTAAGCTCTGGCTGCGATTTGAGCTCCGTGCTGGAAATGGCCCTGGACTGCTTTCTGGAAGATCTGACTATAGATTCTTCCCCGTATTTATAGACACTTGACTTCTCTGGGCTCTGGGATGTCTCTTGGATGATGGGGCTAGTTTGAGGAACACTGGCCCTCCCAGACTGGAAGGAGCCCGGTGCCCGAATGGGCCTTTGGACCCTGGCGCGGGCTCTGGGGTTGTCAGCATGAGGCCTTGTCCTTGGAGGGCTGTGCAGAGCCGGGCTGCTGCCCTGTTTTACAAACCGTGGCCTTCTTGTTGCTCACCTAGCATCCGAGGTTGGGCCGCGTGGGGTTCTGGTTCATCCTGTCACCATTTATCTGAATTCGGCTGGCCTTCCTGGGGTTCCTGCTTTAGGTAACAAGCACTGCGCTAGATCCCGCAAGCACAGAGATGATGGAAGAGGTGGGCCCTGCCGTCTGGTGGACACATGCACAGCTTGCAGAGGTGGGTGGGGGGATGAGAGACGGGACTGGGGAATTCGGCTTCTGGTGAAGGCCCTTCCAGGCAGGACGGCAGCCTGGAGAATAGGGCTGGGCCTGGTGCTGCGCAGACTGTCCAGGTTCAACCAGAGGGACCTTTGTTACGGGAGCATGAGTGAGAGTCACTCGGCGCTGGGAAGTGCCTTGGGGGATGGTGAGATGGAGGCGGAGGCGGTGGTGGGCGCTGAGGAGGTGGGCGCTGCAGAGGCGGCTGAGAAAGCAGGAACTGGTCCTGGGGGCTGTGGCCTTTCTGGCCTTGCTGCCCGTGAGGCTTGTGGCGGCGCCGAGCCTTGTGCTTTAGGGTGAAATGATTGAGAGCGCGCTCCTCTGTGAAAGAACATGAGGACGGCCCTTCCTGCTCGGCCCTCGCGGGCACCTGGAGGGTCTGGGGCTCTTGTGACGCTGGGCTTAGCCTGTGGTCTTGGGGCAGCCGTGCCTGGGCTCCGGCGCATTTCGTTCCCTGCCGGCCCTTGCTGCGGCCTCAGAATCGGGAGCCCTTTTGCTCTCCCTCCGGTTTGTTGGCTAGAACAGCTCATGGATCTTTCCTTCTTTACCTTGTGAAGGCTCATGTCTCAGAATAATCATCGTCGGTCAGCTTTGGCCATTTTCCTTCTTTGTCTGGGGCGGTGAGCTTCTGAAGAAATCCGTGAATACACCAGAGTTTTGCAGCAAACCTCGCTGTCCTTCACTCCCTCCTGCCCTCCTGCTGTTAAGTGAAGCATTTCTTCATATTCCGTATGTAACGTTTCTCGGAGTTTTACACGCGTCGGAAGTAGTCTCTTCTCCTCTGGACTGAATTCTTGTTTTCCTTCTGAAAAAGCAATGGGAAGCTGATGCTCTTTTAGCATAAATAGTTCAGTGGAATGCAGCACGTGTGTGCTTGTGCATGTCAGGCGAGGCGGGCTTCTGGGGGCAGGGCTGTTGGCAGGAGAGGAAGGGTCTGGGGACCAGTAGGTGGCTTGGCATGGTGAGCAGGAGGGCTTGTGGAGAACAGCTGCTCCTTGACCGTAGAGTGGCCTCAGCGTGCTCATCTGCCTGGCCCGGCGTGTGGGCTGGGCACTGTGCGGATGGCTTTGCAAATGTTCACTCGACCCATACCTTACTAGTACAGTGGTCCAAGCTTTACAGGCCGTGGAAGGGAGGTATCGAGAGGGAAGTAGCCTGCCCTCGCTGGACAGCTCGTGCCTGCGGGAACTTGCATTCCAATTCCAGGCTCAGAAGTCTGCGTTCCTAGTCCGCCCCTTCTCAGCCTTGGCTCTCCCTGAGTCCCTAGGCCAGGATCATCCTGGGCACTGTCTGCTCTTGGGCAGTGTCCCTGGTCTCCACCCACTCAATGCCAAGAGGACCCCCTTACCCAGGTTGTGACAGGTTGCCCTTGGTGAGTGGCCCCGCCCTGCCCTAGCTGCCTCATCTTCATAATGCCACCTTCCTAGGATGTGGAGAAAGGGACCTGGCAGGAATGCAAGCTGGTGTAGCCCTTCAGGAGAACAGCATGGCGGTTCTTCAAAAAGTTAAACATCGGGGTGCTTGCGTGGCTCCGTCATTAGGCGTCTGCCTTTGGCTCGAGTCATGGTCCCGGGGTCCTGGGATCAAGCCCTGTGTCAGGCTCCCTGTTCAGCGAGCAGCCTGTTTTTCCATCCCTAGCTCCTTGTGCTTGTGTTCCCTCTCTCCCTATCTCTCTCTGTCAAATAAATAAATAAAATTTTTTTTTAAAAAGGCAGTTAAAAATGGAGCCATCCTACGGACCCGGCATGTGCACTACTAGCTGCTTACCCCCAAAATACAAGGCCACTCATTCAGAGCGGTACGTGTCCCCCTTTGTTCATAGCAGCATTATCAACGTCGCCAAATCGTGGAAGCAGCCCAGGTGCCCATCGAGTGACGAGTGGATGAAGAGGATGTGGTGTGTGTGCAATGGAATGTTCCTCAGCCATAAAAAGAAATGGAGTCTTGCTCCTGGCAGCATGGATGGAGCTGGAGAATAGTGCTAGTACAGCCATGTCAGTCAGAGAAGGACAGCTGCCACCTCTGGCTCATCGGTCTCCAGGTGGCATCTGAGAGACCGATGAGCAAAGGGAGAAACAAAAGAGAGAGACAAAGCAGGAAACACTCTTCAGTCTGGAGAACGGGCGGTCACCAGAGGGGAGGAGTGTGGCGGGGCAGGAAACAGGGCTGGGGGTCACGGAGGGCCCTGGCGATGGGCACCAGGTGGTGTTGGAAGTGTTGTGTCGCAGTGCCCCACGCTCACGTCACACGCATGGTGACGGCGCTGGACGAAAATAAAAACTTAAAGTAGGGCCACCTGGTGGCTCGGTTGCTGGAGCATCTGACTTGGGCTCGGGTCGTGATCTCAGGGTGCTGAGATCGAGCCCCATGTCAGGCTCTGCACTGGGCTCGGATCCTGCTTAAGACTCTCTCCCTCTGCTCCTTCCGCGCATTCCCTCTCGCTCCCCCTCTCAAAAAGCCCAGAAAACAAAAGCAACTTACAAATGCCTGACAATAATACCAAAGTGTGAAAGTTAAAAACAGAATTGACGGCGTACTAAAGTATTTGGAGCTGGGGAAGGCAGTAAAGTAATGGCCTGTATTAGACTCTTGTCAGGTTAGGGAGTCATAGCTCAGTCGTTTCCGGAATGATACAAAGCTTCCTATGTGATTGCAACACTGTGTAAGTCTATAAAGGAAACAATGGGACAATAAAAGCGCTTCCTTCCCACTGGGACTTGGAATAGCCTAGCAGATGCCTGCGACTTAGATTGTAAGAACATTTAAATGCAGGGACAGGGGGGCGCCTGGGTGGCCTAGTGGGTAAGCATCTGTCTTTAGCTCAGGTCCTGATCTCAGGGTCCTGGGATCGAGCCCCACCTCGGGCTCCCTGCTTGGCGGGGAGCCTGTTTCCCCCTCTCTCTCTGCCTCTCTGCCTACTTGTGATCTCTCTCTCTCTCTGTCAAATAAATAAATAAAATCTTTTTTAAAAAATACAGGGACGGGGCTCCTGGGTGGCTCAGTGGGTTAAAGCCTCTGCCTTCGGCTCAGGTCATGATCCCAGGGTCCTGGAACCGAGCCCCACGCCGGGCTCCCTGCTCTGTGGGAAAGCAGCTTCTCCGCTTGCATCCCCTCTCTCGCTGTCTGTCAAGTAAAGTCTTCACACAAACAAAACAAACATATATTTTGTTGTCATTGGGCCATTTGAAAGTAAGTTGCAGACGTTTTGACTCAACCTCTAAACATTTCAGCCTGCATCCCCTAACAAGGTCATTCTTAGGCAGCTTCATCTCGCCAGGGGTGCGAACAGGAACTCCCCACGCTTGCATTCTGACTAGTGTTGTCCCCGGACTGTGTTCATAGGAGCCTTCCTGCCACCTGAGGTGCGCCTGGGCTCTTGTCTGTCTAGCCTCCCAGTTGACAACAGTCTTCCCACTTTTTTCCTGTGATTATATTTTAACTTATTGTTATAAAAAATTGCAAACATTGGGGAACCTGGGTGGCTCCGTTGGTTGTCTGATTCCTTTTTTTTTTTTTTTTTTAAGAGAGTGAATGAGCATGAGCAGGGGGAGAGGCAGAGGAAGAGGGTGAAGCAGGCTCCCTCCTCAGCAGGGAGCCCGATGTGGGACTTGATCCCAGGACCCTGGGATCATGACCTGCACCAAAGGGAGTAAGCATTCAATTCTTGATTTTGGCTCGGGTCCTGATCTCAGGGTCCAGGAATCGAGTCCCCGTCACACTCCGCACTCAGCGGGGAACCTGCTTGTCTCCTCTCCCTCTGCTTGCTCTTGCTCTCTCTCAAATAAATCAATCTTTTAAAAAATTTGCAAGTATTCATAGAAGCAGAGAATTGATAAGTGGCTGTGCCCAGCACCAGCGTTCCCAACTCACAGATCCTGATGACTTTCTGAAGAGGCCAGGCTGTTGAGAGGGTCCCTGCACCCTGGATCCACTTGGCAGACGTGCTCAGGGTCATGGACAATGAGGGCTGAGCTCCAGTTCTTACTCAGCGAGCTTGCCGTCTTCTTGAGAAGAGCAGAATCACAGCACAGCTCTCATGGGCCGGAGGGCCAGGCAGCTGGGGTGGGACGGCATCCCAGCGCTCCCAGGCTCTCCAGCACCAGCCTGGGGCCATCTTGCCCGGTCCCCATGCTTGCCCCAAATCTCGGCGCCACCCAGCCTCACCCTCCTCCTGGGCTGACCTCCCAGCAGGGTGCCCACTCCCTGCAGAACAACCCCAGGGCCCCCTGGGATGCTCTGCCTGGCTCTAGCTCACGTGGCTGCCCCCTCTGTGGGCAACCCCCCGCCCGCCACTTGTGCGCACCCACCGCGCTTCCCAGCCGTGTTCTCCTCCCCAGAAATGCCCTGTGCTCTCCTGGTTTCAGGCCTCTACCGAGTCCACATTCTCTGTATAGAAGACCCTCTCTGGTGTTCACGTGGGAGTCCCGCTTGCTGCCAGATGGCAGGATCCTCCGTCCTTTATGCCCTGTGCCGTCCCTGTGTCTTGTTGGCTTTGTCTGTGTCCGCAGCCTCTGGCTGGATGCGGGGCATCTCTGGCGGGGTTTGCGGGGTGGGAATGTGGTAGAAGAGCAGACTCAGACGGGGAGTCCAGGCGGAAGGGGGCTGCAGGCCTTAAAGAACAGGCAGGGCGGATGGAGTCTGGACGGAGGCGTCTGAGGGGAGGGTGTGGCGCGCACAAGGCTTTCCCTCTGGCGCACACGCTTGTGGTCACGGACCCTTGAGATCCAGCCCGGACCCCCCCGTCCTGCAGGCCATCACTGATGTTCTGAGCAGCTGTCAGTCACCAGGTGTCTGTGGTCACAGGCGCCCATCCTCTGGGCTTCTGCCGCGGAGTCTCCGCAGAGCCACGTGCACGTGGTCGAGCCGGTCACAGGCCAGAGGGCAGCAGGGGACGCCGGGCCGGCCTGCTCTCTTGCACAGAAGCCTACGGCTCTGCCTGTGGCGCCTTTCTCGCCTCTGTGGGGTTTCCTTGAGGATCTGCGCTCACTGTGTGGCCTTGCTGAGCAGAGGTTTTCTGTCAGCCTGTGTTCTCCTCTGGGGACAGTAGGTCATGGACCTTTTCCTTTGACTTTTGTGTTGTTTTGCAGTCCTTGAAATTGCCTTCAGGGCTGTGGGCTTTGGCTAGAAAATGATTGGAAAGTCAGTCCTTTATTTGGTTCAGGGTTCACGATAATAATGTTAACATCTGTGCTGTGGGTCATTACTATACCTAACCTTTGTTTCTCTATAGGGGAATTGCAGTTGGTAATTTGTGGTTAAAGAGCTCTTAAGACCCCATAATTCAAGTAAGATTCGGAGACCAAGGTTGTCTGAAAGCGTAGGAAGCCACGATGCTTCCGTGGTCTCTGAAACAGACCAGCACACTGAGCGGTCCCTGTGGTTCTTGTGGCTGGCTGTGGCACGTCTTCCACTTGGCCTTCCCTGCCCCCTGCCACGTCTCTGCCGCTGGGGTCCCAGTGGGTGTTTCCAGAACAACCACCTGCACAGGGTCCTTTTACTGCTTCTGCCCCCCCCCCCCCCCCCCCCCCCCCCCGTCTGACGTCTTTCTGATAGTGTGATTAAACATTACTGATTGTTCTTTGGAAATCCGGAATGACTTCCTGAGACGACTGGTCAGCAGGCCTAGCAGCAGAAGGATGGTCAGCAAGGAGAGGGTCTGAGGCAGGAACAGAAGGGACGGTGGGGGGGGCGGGTGTTTCTAGTGACCTGTCATGGTGCCTCGAGGCAGAGGCTCCTGGTTGCGGACGGTTTGGCCTGGCCTGCTCTCGTGTCGGGCTCGGATCTCGGCCTTGCTCCCCAGAGGTGGGCTGGTCCGTGCATTCCTGAAGCGAACACGTGGGCCTGGCCGCGAGCACAGGCCCTGCAAGTGCTAACCGGCATTGTTGTCATACTGGGGCCCCCCAGCTCGGGGCCGGGGTGACCCTGCGCCATCTGTTCCCTTTACAGTCTCAGCTCTGCTGCTTCCACTCTGCCCTGCTGTGGAGCCGCCGGGACCCCCGGCTGGCCCCTGCTGCCCTTTCCAGGAGAGACCTCCGGGTCCTGCCTGCAAGGTGGTGAGTTCCCCGCAGCCCCGGGTGCCCTCTAGGGCCGTGCCTCTTGCCAGGCAGGGATGGAAGACCTCCCTCGGGCCCAAGCCTGGGCTTCTCTGTGCTTCTGCCGGCAAGACAGATGCTTTTACTCCTCCACGTGGTGGCCTGCAGTTGCCGGCCCCTGCCCTTGCTGGGCACTGACGCTCCTGGGGCGGGACTCTCCGACGGCAGCGGCAGGAGCACTCAGCGGCTAGAGCTGTGTGCTCCGGGGAGACAGTCGCTGGCTCAGAGCATACAGAAGGCCTGCCCGCTGCGGCCGGGGCCGAAACAAGCTGTAGAAGTAGCGAGAACTGGAGGCAGGAGGGTTCCAGGCCTGAGGCCCGTGGGCAGGACAGCGTGGGAGTGAGGCGGGAAGTGTCAGGAGGCCGGACTCAGGCCTGGCGGGCTGCAGTGAGTTACCCGAGCCCGCACTCGCCGCCTGGTGACCTCGGGGCAGACGTGAGACTCGACGCCGGGCTCCTGTCCGGCTCTCCCCTTCATCCCCGTCACCCACGCATCTTGCCCGGCTCTGCCGTCCTGGCACTTGGCAGCTCACTTGGGCGTCATCAGGGCGACGGTGGCTCGCACGGCGCAGGCCTGTCCGGTGGGGCTCTCAGCTCTGCCTGTGAGCTGCTCTCCTGCTCACGGGCTCTTGGAGCCTGGCGTCCAGGGGGTCTGCGGGACTCAGGCGAGGTGGCTGGGAACACGCTGGTGAGCACACGGGCCTCTGGACCCAGTGTCACCTGCAGAGTCATGCGGGAGAGCTGCAGCTCCCCAGGGTGGGCCGGGCCCCGGCCATGAGGGCCCCACGGGCCGTGGGGAGCGGAGACCGGCAGAGCCTGGGCCCAGGGGCTGGACAGGAAGTAACCTGGGCCACCGCCTCTGTCTCCCTCCAGGTCGCGCAGACCCCAGCCTCTGTGGAGGAAGGTGCTCTCTGCCACCGTGCTGGGGGTCCCCCTGCTCCTTGGGGCCCGCTACCTCACGGCAGAGCCTCGGGAGAAGAGAAGGATGAGGCTCATAGTGGACGGCGTGGGGCGCTTCGGCAGGTAGGAGGGCTGGGGCGTGGCGTGTCTTTCTCCCCCAGCCAGCCCCGTCCTGAGGTGTGGAGCCTGAGCTGGGCTGGGAGGGGCTGTGGGGTTTTGCTGGAACCTTCTAAGCTGCCTTCCAGAGCCTCCAGTGCTGCCGCAGGGACGTGGTGCTGACGAGCCGTGTACCAGGATGCGGCCTCTTCCAGACCCTGCAGATCAGCCTTGGAGGGCAGAGAGCTGGTCTGGCGTCTGCCATCTGGTGGGCAGATGGGCAGCTGCCTCCTCCTCCTCTTCCCCTTCTTCCTCCTCTTCTGCCTCTACTCCTCCAAGGAGAGTGGGCATCCAGAGGGCTTGGGGGCTCAGGGGGGCTGCCAACCCTCCTCCACTCCCCGTGGACTGGACTGGAGATGGTCAGTGTCTGGTCATTCATGTCAAAGGTGCCTTAAACTGAAGGCCCTTTTCAGACTCCCTCATCTACCAGTGCCAGATTCCTGGGGGTAGGGCTGCTCTTCCTGTTGGAGCCCCTTGGACAGATGTTTCTGCTGTTGGTCAGACCCAGGAATTCCTACAGCCTAGAAACCCTGAGAACCAGTCCTCGGCTTTGAGTGAAACCTCAGTCTAACCCTAACCCACCGTTGGGCTGGGCGGGGGTTGCACATTGCTGCCCAGGAGGTGGCTCACATGCGACCTTGCAAGGCTGCGGGGTCGGGGCCTACAGCTCTGAGCACCTGCAGCCTCTCGACCCTGGTCCATCTCTCAAGGGAATGCTTCGGACTACTAAGGGCTTCGGGCACTTAGCCAGAAACTTCGCTGAGATTTGTGCTAATGGAGACCGTGATCGGGTGATTGGCCGAATGCTTGACCACTTCCTGCCATGAGGACAAAACAGGCTTTCCTTCTTTTTTTTGTAAAGATTTTATTTCTTTCTTTGACAGACAGCGAGGGAGGGAACACAAGCAGGGGGAGTGGGAGAGGGAGAAGCAGACTCCCCGCGGAGCAGGGACCCTGGGATCATGGCCTGAGCCAAAGGCAGATGCTTGATGACTGAGCCACCTGGGCGCCCCAAGGCTCCCGACTTCTTAGCTCATTGACAGTGGCCCTGCCCCTGTGCACCTGTCTCCCCAGGCGGTCAGGTTTGCCTAAAGCACCCAGTTGCCCCCCTGGGCAGGCTCTAGGCAGTGAGTTCTCTGTCCCGTAGGGATGTCTAGCCTCCCAGTCCTGAGGTTGATGAGGGCAGAGCCTAGAGTTGGCTCCGTCTCTTCTTCCGCGGCTCTCCATGTGTGGGAGGGTGTGGGGCTGGTGGGGACGGTCCCCATGCGGCCTGCTTCTGAAGGGCACATGTGGCACGTGTGGGCTGTGTCACCGTCCGCCTCCCATGCTGCTGTTTCCCAGTGTCACACGCCCCATCGGCAGGCTTGGCGCACCTGCCATCTTGGCTTCCTTCCTGAGAAAATGTGTTTTTTTTCCTTTTTTTTTTAAAAGACTTATTTATTCATTTCACAGACAGAGATCACAAGCAGGCAGAGAGGCAGGCAGAGAGGGGGGAAGCAGGCTTCCCGCTGAGCAGAGAGCCCGACGACGCAGGGCTCCATCCCAGCACCCTGAGACCATGATCCGAGCCGAAAGCAGAGGCTTCAGTCCACAGAGCCACCCAGGCGCCCCGAGAAAATGTATTTTCGCAGCTTGCTTTCGGGGGCTGGGCTGGGATTAGAGGGAGGAGCTGGAATGTTCTCCCAACATGTTCTTGTCACCCGGAAGCCCCAGCCGTTGCCAGGACAGGCACAGGCTCACCACAGGGCCTCCTGAGTCAGGGGCATGGAATACGGGGAGGCCAGAGTGCAGGCGGCGAGCGGGGCAGGGCCGGCCCCCCCCGGGCTGCGCGCGGTCACTGCGGGGAGCGGAGATCAGAGCACGTGCGTGCCGAGGCTCCGAGTGAGCCGTGGGAAGTCTGCGTCAAGGCCTTGCTTTCCACCCCTGCCCCTTATTCCGTCGTAGCTTTTCAAAAGCCTGTGGTCTTTTGTTTTGTTTTAGACACGGTTTTAAATGTCTGGAAAAGTTGTAGGAATTAGACAAAAGAACTTTTTCCTTCCTGAAACGCCTACGGAGGAGCTGTCGGTGTGCGCCCTTGCCCCGTAAGCTGGGGCGGCGCCCCGGAGCGAGGACGGTCTCCACGAGCACCACGGGACAGCGGTAGGTTACGAGCCTCTAACTTCCCGAGCTCGTCTGCCTGTCACCAGCATCCCAGCACTAACCTTTTTTTTTTTTTTTTTTTTAAAGATTTTATTTATTTATTAGAGAGAGAGAGACAGCGAGCACAGGCAGACAGAGAGACAGGCAGAGGCAGAGGGAGAAGCAGGCTTCCCCCCGAGCAAGGAACCCGATGTGGGACTTGATCCCAGGACGCTGGGATCATGACCTGAGCCGAAGGCAGCCGCTTAACCAACTGAGCCACCCAGGCATCCCCCAGCACTAACCTTTTTAGAAGGATCGCGTACCAGGCCCACCTCTAATTTCCTGCAGTCTAGAATAGTGTCTCCTTGGTTCTTAGGGCTAAACCTGGGCCAGGCGGGCCCCCCAGGTCCCCATGTGGGCCCAGGGCTGTCAGTTTCGATGGCTCCCAGGGCCGAATCACAGGACTCAGGAAAGTGCCGTACTCTGCATTGAGCTGTTACCACAGCAGACAAGATACAAACCAGAAAGAGCCCAAGGAAGAGATGCACGGGGAGAGCCCCAGATTCAGTTTCCATAACCTCAGAGACCTGCCCTGTCGCTGACAGGCCACCGTGCGTCCGGGCGGTTCTGGGAGCTTTGTGTGCGCGCTTTCCACGGGAGCCTCCTTCGGGGCGAGACTGAATCGTGGGCCTCCAACTGACCTGTGTCCAGTCCGCGTCCCTGCCCCCAGCTGGGCTGATCTCGCGGTCTGAGCGCCAGTGTGCGCTGTCCCCGCCCGTCACCACCCCGGACACTCCTGTCACTCAGGAGATGGGGGCAGTTCAGAGGCCACCTGCCAGGAGCTGGGGCACAGCCAGGCCCTTCTGGCTGAAGTTAATTCTTCACCACACAGTGACCTTGACCCCTTGGGAGGCTCATAGGCCAGTGATGTTGTGCAACGGGGTCAGCAAAGTGTGGCCAAGCTTGGCTGCTGCCCACGGGATGCATAAGCTTCCTTGGGCCGCGGTCTTGTGCGCTCTGCATGGCTCCGGCAGCTGCCGGCTCTCACAGCAGCAGCCGGGGGCAGGCCTCGGGCTCAGCAAGAACTTTGCCGTCCCACTTTGGGAGGAGGCGAAGGCCCCTCCGTCTGGGTCTGAGCGGTGAACGCGGGTGGGTTCAGCGGGTGCCGTCTGGTGTGGCTGTGCCCCCCGGGGCGGCGGGGGTCCGTCCGGGCCGCCCTCCTTGGAGCGACATTCGGTGGTCCCTGCTGCCCACTGCCCACTGGCCCAGTGCCTCCCAGGGCGCCTCATCCCTACCCTGGCCCCCAGGGCGCAGCTTGGCTAGCTCGGTTGCTCCACAGCTGCTACTGCCCTCTTCTCCCCACTTCCTTGTAAGCGTCCGACGCGGGTCTCTTACCTCATCGTGTGGGTCGCTGCTCTCTGCTGACATCGGTGCTTTTCTTGTTGGTGACTGTTCCGGGTTGAGCCCTTGTGATCCTTTTTTAATTTCCAAGGGGTTTTTTTTGTTTGTTTTGTTCTGTTTTTGACAGACAGAGGTCACAAGCAGGCAGAGAGGCAGGCAGAGAGAGACGGGGGTGCAGAGAGCCCGACGTGGGGCTCGATCCCAGGACCCTGAGATCATGACCTGAGCCGAAGGCAGAGGCTCAACCCACGGAGCCACCCAGGCGCCCCAGCCTTTCTTGTTCTTGCCCAGGCCTGGACTCGGCCATTCTCCAGGGAGCCTGGTTCCTTGGGATGGGGAAGGGTCTCAAGGACCACGGGGTGGGTGGCGGTGTGCTCGCTGCTCCCAGGCCCTTCCGCAGACGAGAGCGAGGGGCTGTTCGGACACGGGGCTGTGCACGCGTGCCTGTCCGCGGCCGGCCGCACCACACGGCATTCATTCACGTGGGATTTCCCAGCACAGAGATCGTTGTCATCCACTCCCTTTCCAGAACTCCTCTCTGCGGCTGGGAGGACCTTGGCTTCCCTTGGTGGCGTGTTTGGCGGGTCACCGAGCGTAGCAAGTACCCCCGCCCCTTTGCAGACCTTGCATTGCCTTTTGGACTGAATCACTCAGGAAGGACGGACGCCCCCTCCCCCGCTTTGTATCTCTAGGGAGCTCAGAGAATCCCTGTGTCCTTGCGCCCCTGCCAGCCACGCACTCTGTTCTTCACGGACAGTCCTGTTGGTCCCCTGGGTCCAGATGGGGCTGAGTGGGACAGAGCCCGTTTGGGGAGGGCGGCGGGCGAGCACGAGGCACTGAGTGTGCTGTTACGACGGCGGCGTGGGCAGCCTCTACCCAGCGGGAGGCAGACTCGTCCAGGATCCAGCGGCCTTTTCCTTCCTGCCTTTCAGCTCCGGCCCTCCTGTGGCAGAGGCGGCTGGGAGGCAGGAGGATAAGAGGTTTGGCTTGACCAGTGTCCCCAGGCCCCCTCGGGGCTTCTTCCTTGAGGAACAGGAGCCCTACACCCCTCGTGAAGGTCTGAGGGTCTGCCGTCTGTGACGCTGGAGGCTGGACTCAGCCCTGGTTCCTTCCCTCTCCAGACCCAGGCGGCCTGTCTGCAGCCCGGGCCGCAGGGAGTGCATGTGCGCCCAGGCCCCCAGGACTGCGGAGAGCTCTGGGACCCAGCTGCTGGGAGGCTGCTGTCCTTGGACGTGTGCAGTGCGCCTGGGGGCTCTGCTGGGCCGCCAGTGCAGTCGCGCCTGGAGCGACAGCCTGTCTGCCCAAGCGAGCCGGGGACAGCTGCCGGCTCACTAGCCCTCGTGGCTGTGCAGGTCCTAGGTGCCGGGAGAATGAGGAAGAGGCCAGGCCTGGTTGTGAGGGCCTGAGCGCCCCCTCCCACCCAGTTCTCACCCCTCCCGTCTGTCCCGGGCGCCCCTCGCTGCCCCTGCGGGCACAGGAGTGCTGTGGAGGCAGGCTGCCCGTTGTGTAGACCAGGAGCCAAGACTGCCCCGCTGGTGGTGCGGAGTAAGGGAGCTGGACCGCAGCCTCTCCTCTCCCTCCTGCTCCCGCCTGGGAGCCCGGCAGCCCCTGCCACCTGCTCGGTCTGGGGCCGGTGGTCTGGGTGGGGGTGGGACGGCTCCAAGGCCCCGTGCCTCGGGGGTGCTGAAGGCAGCCTCTGCCAACAGGTCTCTGAGGATAGGCCTGCGGATCTCCCTGGACTACTGGTGGTGTACGAACGTCATCCTGCGCGGGGTGGAGGAGGTGTGTCCCTGCACCCTAGCCACAGGGCGCGAGGCCTCGCGCTGGGGGGAGAGGGGGGCGGTGACACGCTGGATGAGGGTGGGCGCTGGGGCACTAAGGAGGCGCCCGCCTGCCCCGTCTCTTCCCTCCATGCCTGTGGTCAGAACAGCCCGGGGTACTTGGAGGTCATGTCTGCGTGTCACCAGCGGGCGGCTGACGCCCTGGTCGCCGGGGCCATCAGCAACGGGGGCCTCTACGTGAAGCTGGGCCAGGGGCTGTGCTCCTTCAATCACCTGCTGCCCCCGGAGTACATCAGGACCCTGCGTGTGCTGGAGGACCGGGCCCTCACGCGCGGCTTCCAGGAGGTGAGCCCTGCTCTTGGGTTGGGGGCTGGGCAGTCCGGCAGCGCCCCCCCCCCCCCCCCCGGCCACTCCGCGAACCCCCGCCCCCCCCGCCAGGTGGACGAGCTGTTCCTGGAGGACTTCCGGGCCCTGCCCCGCAAGCTCTTCCGGGAGTTCGATTACCAGCCCGTTGCTGCCGCGAGCCTGGCCCAGGTGCACCGAGCCAAGCTGCACGACGGCACGGAGGTGGCCGTGAAGGTACGCCAGGGCCTGCCCTGTGCTGCGACAGGGTCTGGGGCGGTGCCGGTGGCCCCAGGTCCTCCCCACAGCCTCACCAACACAGGTGCAGTACATCGATCTGCGGGACCGTTTCGACGGGGACGTGCACACACTGGAGCTCCTGCTCCGGCTCATCGAGCTCATGCACCCCAGCTTTGGCTTCAGCTGGGTCCTCCAGGTAAGCGCCGCCCAGAGACGGGCAGGAGCACGCGGGGGCTGCACACCCCATGCTGGGGTGGGCCGGTCCCCACGCCGGACCCTCAGCTGCCTGTGTGGCCCCCAGGACCTGAAGGGCACCCTGGCCCAGGAGCTGGACTTCGAGAATGAGGGCCGGAATGCTGAGCGTTGTGCACGGGAGCTGCGGCATTTCCGCTACGTCGTGGTCCCCCGCGTGTACTGGGACACGTGCAGCAAGGTGGGCTGGGCCCCTCCGGGGTGGGAACGTGCAGCCCGGCCAAGCTCAGCCACCTGCTCTCTCCCAGCGCGTGCTGACGGCCGAGTTCTGTGACGGCTGCAAGGTCAACGATGTGGAGGCCATCAGACGCATGGGGCTAGCGGCAAAGGATGTGAGTGCGTGTGCGGTGGGGGGGGAGCGGGGAGGTCACGGTGGGGGGTGCTAAGTACTGGGGGGCCGCTGCCGGCCCCAACATCCCCCCAGATCGCGGAGAAGCTCATCCAGGCTTTCGCGGAGCAGATATTTTACACGGGCTTCATCCACTCGGACCCCCACCCGGGCAATGGTAGGAAAGGGCCCCCGGGCTGGGAGTTGGCGGGTCAGGGTTAGAGCCCACGAGCTGACAGGCTGCGTCCCTAGTTCTGGTGCGGAAAGGCCCCGACGGGAAGGCACAGCTGGTGCTGCTGGACCACGGGCTCTACCAGTTTCTGGACGAAAAGTAAGCCGGAGCCGGAGCGGGGCGGTTCGGGGGCAGGGGGTGTGGAGGCCGGGCCCCGGGCTCGCTGCTGGCTTCCTACAGGGACCGGGCAGCCCTGTGCCAACTGTGGCGGGCCATCATTCTCCGGGACGACGCGGCCATGAAGGCACACGCGGAGGCCCTCGGGGTGCGAGGTGAGGCCGGGCTCTGTGGGTGTGAATCTCCAGGGGGACCCAGTCCCGGCTCACCCCCCGCCTGCAGACTACCTCCTCTTCTCCGAGGTGCTCATGCAGCGGCCCGTGCGCCTGGGCCAGCTGTGGCGCTCACACCTGCTGAGCCGCGAGGAGGCGGCCTACATGCAGACCATGGCGCAGGAGCACTTTGAGGACATCATGGGTGTGCTCAAGGCCCTGCCGCGGCCCATGCTGCTCGTGCTGCGCAACGTCAACACCGTGCGCGCCATCAACACCGCCCTGGGCACCCCTGTCGACCGCTACTTCCTTATGGCCAAGAGGTGGGTCCCGGCTGGCCAAGGCCCCGGGGGCTGGTGGGGGTGCGGCGGGAGGCAGCGGCCGGAGCAGGACCAGGCCAGGCTGACTGTGTCTCTGGGCAGCGCGGTCAGGGGCTGGAGCCGCCTGACAGGTGCGGCGTACCAGAGCGTCTATGGGGCCAGTGTCCTACGCTACATCAAAGTCATCTGGGAGATGTTCAAGTTTGAAGTAGCCCTAAGGTGAGGAGACGGGAGGGGCAGGCATCCAGGGCGGGTGGCCGAGACCTGCTCCCCACCCACCCCTGACGCCCCTGCCCTTCCTCGCAGGCTGGAGACCCTGTCGATGCGGCTCACTGCCCTCCTTGTTCGGTTCTTGGTCCACCTGGGCCTCCTGCCTGAGACGCAGGGGCTCTCCCAGTATTTGGAGACCTAGGCTGTCCTGGGGGCGAGAGGCCCTCAGGGCTCATCCAGCATCGGGCCCCACAAACCAAGATCTGGGGCGTGGCGGGGGGGGGGGGCAGCATGGGGCTCAGACCGCAGCCCGGCCAGGAGACCCGACAATGACCACAAGCTCTACTCAAACGTCTTTCTCGTGTTTTGTACAACAAGAGGTGGGGCCGCGGCCTCTGGGAATCTAGAAGTGGGCGGTGACGCGGTCGGTCTCCAGCAGGTCGTCCAGGATCTGCAGGGAGAGGGGCTGGTAGGTGGGGGAGCCCGGGCCGGGGCGGCCGGGCAGGGCAGGGCGGGCGGGGGCTCACAATGTCCGGGGTGGTGCCGATCTTCTTGGCCAGCTCGCCGCGCTCCATGGTGCTGAGGTACAGGTAGCGGTTGAGCAGCTCGCCGTCCAGGACGTTGCGCACGGCGTTCTGCAGGGTGCGCCGGTCCGCGTGCAGCAGCCTGGGGGTACGCGCACGCTGTAGGGCAGGGGCGGGGGCACGGGGTGGGGGGGCAGGCCGGGGGCGCACACCCACCGGAAGGCCCTGGGGTTGAGACCGGCGTGGTGGGGCAGCATGGTGGTCAGCGCGTTCTGCAGCATCAGCAGGCGCCGGTAGGTCTTCTCCTGCATGGGCAGCAGCAGCCCGATGCCGCCGTCCAGGGTGGCTGCAGGGGGCCCCGTGTGAGCGAGGCCAGCGTGGCGTCACCCCTGCGCCACCGCTCGCTGGCCCAGCACTCACCGAACCACGTGATGTGCTTGTTCTCCCACACCACCGACTTCTTGCTGGGCCCCTCCGCAGCCCCGCGGCACGGAGTCCTCCAGAAGGTGTTCACGTGGGCGCCCACGTGGAAGTCGGCCCGCCGCAGCAGGCGCATGCCCCCGAAGCTCTCTTTGGCTAGGCCAGAGGGAGCTCCGCTCACTGCCCGCCCAACGCCAGCCCCGCGGGGGAGGGGGGCTATACTCACCTTCGGGCAGGTACATGTACACCATGAGGTTGCGGTCACGGTCGGATACTGGGGAGCAGAGCCCAGGGTCAGCCTGGCCACCCCCCTGTCTGTGAGCCCCGGAGCCCCCGGGCCCTGCACTCACCCAGGAAGCCCAGCTGGGCGTTGTCCACCATGAAGTCCACACTGTACACCTCCAGCGGCTTGGCGTCCTGGGGAGGGGGAGCCGGGAGGGCCGTCAAGGCGGGCCGTGGCCAGCCCCCACCCGCAGGGACCGAGGCCGAGTGCGCACCCGGGACACGAGGCTCAGCGTCTTGCTCTCCTCCTGGTAGCGCAGGAGTGAGATGCTTTTCATGACGTCCGCCGCCAGGATGAAGTTCTTGACGCTGATCATCTGGTGGATGTAGAGCTGCGTGTCGATGAAGGCCATGCCCGTCAGCTCGCTGGCCCGCAGGCTCCACAGGAAAATCTGGGGGGACAGGGGCCATGGGTGACGAGGGGCAGGCCGCAGGCTGGCCCCGGGGCGAGAGGGAGAACACACACCTTCTGACCAATGGCGGACACCAGGTGGCCGTTGCAGTGACACAGGGCGGTCACCGGCCCCTTCTGCTCCTTCTCATACAGGACTTTGAACTTATTCTTGGTCAGGGGCTGACCAGGCTCAGGCACCACCTCGATCACATCCATGATCAGGATCTGCCAGGTTGGGGGGGGAGGTTGTGCAGGGAAGGGACCAGGGCTGGCAGACGCCGTCCACCCCCACCGGCCGGCCCCTTACCCGCCCTCGGCACGTGACCTCCTCCCCCTGCATGAGGCAGGTCCCAGCAGCCACGTAGCCCTTGAGGCCTGACACCGTCTCCTCGCTGCGCAGCGACACCGTCTTCATGCAGGTCACATGCTCCCACTCCTCCAGCTCGATCCTGCAGGAGGCAGGGTGAGGATGCCACCAGCGCCCCCCCTCGCCAGCCCCCCCCCCCCAGCCAGGCCCCGCCCGGCCCCACCTGGCATTGGGGATGGCCTCCCAGCTGACCGGGGAGATGAGCTGGATGGAGAAGGCCTCCTGCTGGGGGTGGACGTATCGGTCGTCTGCAGGGACACAGGGTGCTGGTCAGGAAGGGCAGCCCCGCCAGCCAGCCCCTCCCCGGGCATCACGCACCTCTCTCGATGGCCTCGAACTCCTTCTCCTCGCCGGTCATGCGCGGGATGCGGGTGCACGGCATGTTGGTGCTGGTGGCGACAGCATAGACCTGAGAGCAGAGCGTGTCACGGGCGTCCGGGAGGCCATGCCCAGAGGGGTCCCCGGCCCTAAGAGAATGGGGTCAGACCTTGGACTCCACGTGGTAAGCCACGTAGTGGGCTGTGCAGCGCAGCGGGATCTTCCTGACCGGCCACGGGGCGTCATAGGACAAGTAGGCAGGCAGGACGCTGATCCTCAGCTCGCCCTGGTGGACAGGGGCGAAGGGCCGGTGAGGCCCGGCACCCACCAAGGGCAGGGCAGGCAAACCTGGGCTTCTGAGGGCTCCACGCCGCCAGCCCTCAGTTCTGCCAGAACAGGAGTGGGCGAGGAACTGAGACTTGCTGCCCTGTGCTTCGTGGCCTCCCGTCCCCTGTCCCGGGCTCACGCCGGGCTGGGGCACCGGCCACAGACATGGTCGGGGTCCAGAGGAAGCCGCAGGCTGCACACCAAAGGTGCCCCCATACCAGCCATGCCGGAGTCGGCAGACAGACGAGGGGACCCCTACTGCCCCCCGACCCCAGCCACTGTCCTTCACCCATAGTCCTAAGCGCACGCCCAGACCACTTGCCCCGTTCTCATCACGAGTCCTCAGACCGGCTTCACCGATGAGGAAACGGGGCTCAGAGAGGGTGAGCGCCTTTACCCGGGGTCCCAGCACCCGAAGGGCACAGCAGTGACCGAAGCCGGCCCGGCCAACAGGTGCCTCGTGGGCTGCAGCCGCCACTCCCGCCCGCCGTGTCCCCCAACCTTTCCATGTCTCACCTCTTCGACCTTAGCCCAGTCCACCTGCTGGACGCCCCGCAGGATCCCCAGCACCTCCTCCTGACCCAGGCAGGGCAACATGGGACAGCACGAGCCCTGGGGTCTCCCTACCTGTCTGTTGAAGTACAGGAAGCCTCGGGGGCAGTTGACGTTGTGGAAGGGGGCGAAGGAGTCAATGGGACCATCGATGCCCATGGGGTGCAGCCGGAGGGCCCCCCGGCCCGTCACCAGGAGCCAGTGAGGCGAGGGGCCACAGATGAAGACCTGGGGGCAGGCGCTATGAGGGGCGGCCCAATCTGCCCCTCCCCGGGCGCCCCCCAGAGCCGCCCTCCTACCCCTGAGTAGCCATAGATGTCCTCGAAGTACCGGAACCGGGCCACACGGCCACGGGCCCCAGCCCCCTCCTCGGCACTGCCGCCTTCCACTTTCTTCTTGGACGGCTTTGGCTTTTTCTCGCGGAAGTTGATGTTGTGAGGGACCTGGAGGGGGTGGTGCGCCATGAGGGCCGGGTCGTGCCCCCCACCCCGTTCCCCATCCAGCCCACGCCCGCTCGGCACCTTCTTGAAGCGGACTTTGAGGTTTCCCTGGCCAAGCTGGGAGTCGTGGGGGAAGGCCTCGTAGATGAGCAGCTCCTGGTCCACGTGCACCTGGGGGCGGCGCAGGGTCAGCAGGGGAGCGGGGGCACCCGGCCGCGCCGCCGCGGGGAACGAGGCGCTCACCAGCAGGTAGGGCCTGCTCTGACGGCTCCCCAGTGCCACCAGGAGCACCTCCTTGACGAGCGGCAGCTCGCCCTGGCGCGTGGCCTCCTCCTTTCGGGCCTCGCCCTGCGTGGTGGGCTGGCCAAAGGAGCTGTCCACCAGGACCCGCTGCCCCACAGGGAAGTTCTTCACCAGGAACACCAGCCTCCAGTCCGGCAGCTGGTAGATCTGCGAGGGGAGCGGGTTAGCAGCCACGGGCAGCCCCGGGAAGCGGGGGGCAGGGCGCCGCACTGCACACGGCCTCACGCACCTCCATGGCTCCGTTCTCCCGCACCAGCAGGCACCAGTGGGTGGGCTCGACCCGGAACGGGGTGGGGTCCCGGTCCGCGGGGGGCTGGCTGCTCCTGCGGGCCTCCTCCTTGCTGGGGCTGAAGAGGGAGCCCGAGTCCCCGTACAGCATCTCCTCCTCATCGTCCACGGTGGGGCTAGAGACGGGGCCGGCACACGAGTCACACGTGGCCGCCACAGGGCCCCTGACCGCAGCAGCTCAGGCCCTGGCTGCTCCAACATACCTGGTTTCCGAGCCCTGCCCCTCGGCCTCGGAACCGCTGCGGCCCCCCAGGTCATCGCGGGCCCCGCCCAGGCGGCTCTCGGTGGTGAACATGCCGCTGACGTCTCGGTACACGCACAGGGTGATCACCTTGGACTGCTGCAGGGACAGGGGCAGGGGCTCAGCACAGCAGGAGTGAGGGGCCTGCGGGCCGCGGGCACAGCCAGGAGCTTACGTGGTGCAGGGGCGGCTTGTGGAGCGCCAGGCGGTGGTGACGGCCCCCATACGAGTCACTCTTGAGCAGGAACATGGTGACGTGGCCCTCGGCACTCATGATGACCACGTAGGGGTCGGCCACGGCACACTGCACGATGGGGGAGCCCAGATCCACGGGGATGAAGTGCAGCTGGTTCACTGCGGGCACAGGGCGGTCAGCACCGGGCGGACAGCACCCAGCACCCTCGCCCGCTGCCCGGCCGCCGCACCTACCTCCTTCCAATAAGCGGATGCCTAGCGGCGACACCTGCACGATGTAGCGACCGTCCCCGATGTTGCCAGCAAAAACCGTGGGGCCCTGTGTGGCAAAGCCACTGGTGTCCAGCTCCATGATCTCTTGCCCCGTCTGCAGGATCTGTGAGCGGCGGGAGAGTGAGGTACACCCCCACGGCAGGACCCCGCCCCAGGCTGCCGGGCCCCCAGCCCTCACCATCGTGGAGTCTTCCCGGCTCAGAATAAGGAACCCATGTCTCCGTCCGTCGTCGTCTGCCTCAAGGGCGCTGGGCTCTTGCTCTGCCCCCTCCCCCTTGGGGGTCTCCTCCTGTGACAGCGGACAGCGGGAATCACAGCCCCTAGCCACGGCTGCCCGGCAGGGCCCGGTCCTAGGCCCCACTGCCCCCAGGCCGCCCACACGCTCAGGCGGAGTCCCCGGGGAGGGCAGCCCGGGGTCACCAGCCCCGCCAAGGGTCCACCTACTTGATCCTTCCGCGCGGGAGCGATGACTGTCCACATGTCGTAGCAACCAGGCAGTTCAAAGGTGGTCACCACCTGGGGCCGGATGCTCTTCTGGAGGGACGACGCGCGTATCAGTCCTCCCGGTCCCGCCAGGAGGCACCGCCCCGCGCCCCCACGTACCTGCAGAACGGACAGGGCCCCGTTCTTCCCGTAGCCGGAGCACACCACGATCTCCAGGTCCGGTTCAGGGCTGTTCTGAAACTGCACAGCGGCTGCGAGTAAGGACAGGGCCCCGCGCCCCCCCACCGGCGCCCAGCGCCCTGCCCGGGGGCTGCCAGGAGGGACAGGCCCCAGTGCCCCCGCCCCCCTCCAGCCCAGGGCACCTCTTCGGAGAGGAAGGCAGGCTCGCCCATGGCCGCGTTGGCACAGGGTCCGATGTTGAGGATGCTGTCGCAGACCTGCGGACGCACCGTGCTCAGGCAGGCCAGCCTGCGGGGGAGGCCCCACCGCCGGGCCCCAAGCTCACCTCGAAGGAGTAAGTGGCCAGCTGCGTGCCCGACTGCGCCTCGCTGCCGTACACCTCGATCTCGTCCACCTCGTCCTGCGGCGCAGACTTGCCCCCTGTGGCAGACGCGGGCCCCGCGTGAGCCCACCCGGTCGCCCGGCCCCCGGGCCTCACCCAGCCGGGCCCCGCCGGCCCCAGGTCTCCGTCTCCACCTGACCAGCCGACTGCGGAGTCCACTCGCTTCTTCTTCGAGGGGGGCTCTTCCTGCCAGGCAGGAGGGGGCGGTGAGCAGCCCTGTGAGGGGAGCCCGCCCAGGGGCCCGGTCCCGACAGGCTCCGCGGACGCACCTTGTCGGCCTCCCGCACGGCGCCGGCCGGGGCCTCCTGCAGCTTCTCCGTGTACTTGAGGAGGAGCGAGTTGCCCAGGCGAGAGCCGAGGAACAGGTACCCAGGCTCCATGGTGACCATCTGAAGGCAGGCGGGCGGTGAGGGGGAGGCTGGGCCCGCCCCCAGCGCCTCCGCCCCCGGCCCCACCGGGACTCACGCTGGTGGTGAGCACGCTGGCCGCCGCCTTGTCGAAGTGGAAGGCGCGGACGCTGCGCATGCCGTCGGTGATGAGCGTCAGCACGTAGCTGCCGGGAGGGGGGCTGCTGAGCTGGGGGCCGGCGGGGGGGGGACGGGGGCGCGGGGCTCACGGAGGGGAGACGCACATCTCACCGCCCTTGAGGGAGATGACCATCTTGTCGTAGGAGATGAAGGCCGCCTGCGCACAGTCGAGGGTGATCCGCACGCCCTCCTGGGTGCCTGTGCCAGGCGAGGTCAGACACACACCGCGGCCTCCCAGCCCCTGCCCCTTGGTCCCGCCCCTGCCCGCACTCACGAAGGGGAAAGGCCGTGGTGCCGGTGGTGAGGCCGTTGAGAGCCACGCCGTACGGGGGGACGCTCTGGTTCAGGTACAGCAGCGAGTTGACCGCGAAGACCACCACCCCGCCTGGAGAGGGACACGCTGGTGGGCGGGGCCCCACATGGTCACACAAGGCCCCCACACCCACGGCCCTCACCTATGGGCTTGGGCACAGCGAGGGCCTGGGTGCAGTCGAAGGGGAGGCTGGTGAGGGACCAGATCACCGGGTGGACCTTCTGCGTGATGTTCAGGGAAATGGCCACGATGGAGCACGTGTCCTGCCGCACAGCCACCCGCCTGCAGGCGGACGGCTGGGTCAGCCGGGGCTGGGGGCGGCGGGGGGTCTGGTCCCCGCCCCGAGCCGCAGGCCCCCAGCTCCACGCCTCACCCCGGCCAGGTCTGATTGGGCTCGAAGAGGATAAGCAGCGTGGGCTCGTAGTAGCCGTGCAGGAACTGCAGGTCCACGATGTTGAGCAGCTTCTCGTCCAGGGCCCGCACGTCAATGATGTAGCTGGGCAGGAAGCTGGACCTCTGCCTGGGGGTGCAACAGGCTTCAGCGGGCAGAGGGAGCAGGGGACTCCACACACACAGCCCCTCCCCCTCCACGGTACTCACCCCTCCCCCATCAGCCCCTCGTGCTCCTCGGCCAGGCTCTCCCTGCGGAAGGGCAGGACCACCAGGCGCGAGCCGTAGATAAGCATGGCCGCGCAGCGCCCATCGGGGTCTACCCGCACCCGCGGCGCGTGCACGTTCTGCATGAAGCCGTCCTGGGGGCAGAGGGCATCATCAGGCAGGACTGGGGAAAGGAGGCGGGGGGTGGGGGGGAGCCACTGGGGGCGCTGGGGGCATGGCCTGGCCCTACCCGCAGCTCAGGCTCCTCAAAGTAGTGCAGAGACAGGGTCTTCAAGTCATGGGTGCCGGGGTCATATTCCACCACCGAGAGCTGGAAGGCCGCAGTAGGTCAGAGCTGTGACCGAACCCATGACCCGGCAGGCTCCCCACACTGATGCCCACCTCCAGGCCCACCGCCCACCTTGGCATCCTTAAAGCTCAGGAGCAGGGCATCCCGCTTGGCACCTGCCAGCTGCACGCTGGCCATGGACATGACGTTGCCGAAGAAGGAGAAGGAAGCCACGAGCTCCAGTTTTTCCCGGTGTTCCCGGTGGGCCTTTCCCTCTGCAGGACAGGCCGGTGGGTCCAGGTGTGGGCCCACACCCCAGCCCCCACAGCCCCAGACCTGTGGCCAGGGCAGCCACCCTTGTGCTCACCTGTGCTCCTGTCATTCTTGGTTGGTGCCTGGGAGGGGAAGAGGAGGGTGAGCAGTGAAGCCACACATGGGGCAGCCCCTGTGGGGGGCGAGGAGAAAAGGCCACACAGGGCCAGCCCTGCCCAAACCCTCACCACCGTGCAGCCCACGTTTCCAGGCACTTCAGGAGGCAGCTGGGCACAGCCCAACCCAACGTGCACAAACACACTCACACCCAGTCCCCCGCGTGGCCACAGGCTTCTCAGAAAGCCCCGGTCACGGCTTCCCCAACAGACAATAGTCCCCTCACTCGGGTGTGCACAGGGGACAGGGGCAAAGAGAGGGAGAATGTCAAGCCCACTCCGCACTGAGCACAGAGCTGACACGGGCTCGATCCCACGATCCTGAGCCAAAATCAAGTCAGACCACGATCCTGAGCCAAAATCAGTCGGACACTCAACCGACTGAGCCTCCCAGGTGCCCCGTTAAAGTTTAATAGTGAGAAAAAAGGTCATTTTTCACAACATACTTGTGCTATGGGGAAAATACCCTAAGAAGAGCTACCTGGGAAAAACAACATAATTAACGCGTTCCAGAAAAGGCATTTTATACACCCGACACCTTTTCACAACAACAGAACTCCAGAGCCAGAGAACTTCAGCAGGAAATTCTACCAAATGTTTCAAAAATGGTAAGCTTAGAAAACATCAAACAGAACCAAGACGAAACCCAAAACCCCACTGGTCCCGGGCTGACGGCACCTCAGGCGGTGCAGGCCCCCACCCCGCGCGTGCCCGTGGCCGGGGCTCGAGGCCGACTCTTCACAGTATCTGCAGATGAGCCGGCGACGTGGGGAAAGGACACTCCGGCACAGCCAGACTGAGTCGTCCCAGGAATGCCGAATTCGTTCAGCACAAGAAGGCCCAGCTATCAAGGTTAAGGAGGAAAACAACACATTGTTTCAAGAGATACACGAGAGCATGGAATAAGGCACCCGGGGGGCTCAGGTCATGGTCCCGGGGTCCCGGGATGGAGCCGTGTCAGGCTCCCTGCTCAGTGGAGAGCCTGCTTCTCCCTCTGGCCCTCCCTCTGCTTGTGCATTCTCTCTGTCAGATAAATAAAAATCTTAAGGGGAAAAAAAAGGGAAGAAAATTAAGGTTTTTAAGGGGAAAAGTCCTGGAAATACAATGGGACATTTCATGAGAAAAATGTCAGTTGAAAACAGTCCAAAAGTTGACCTCGTTCTAAATTTGTCTCATACACACCTAACAACACAGCTTTACAACACGCGCGCACACAGGATTCTTGATGGTCCTACAAGGTGCGCATCCCACCTTGTTCATCTTTAAAGTTACTGTGGACATGCTTCGCTTCTGGCTCTTCCATTAACTCTGAGAACGAAATCGTTCAATCTAACGAGAAATCCACTGCAACTCTGAAAGACACGAACTCTGCAGACGAACCCGGGGGCGGCATCTCTACAAGACGGAGACTTTTCCACCCATAACCACGATCTATTCTCTATCTACTTGGTGTTTCCATCAACGAACCCCCAAGGTCGCAGGGGTCTTTCCCGCTGCCCAGCCCCACCCCTGCCACTGCCCCAGGCCATGCCCTCACCACCCTCCCACGCACAGCTCCTCTGCTCTGCAAACAGCACACCCCACCTCGGGCTGAGCCGCCCTTGCTTCCCACCTCACCCAGAGGACTGGAGTCCCAGCCGCACTGCCCACCCCCCACACATGCCCACCTGCTTTGGGCTCTAGGCCCCCCCCATTCGTCACCAGGGCTGAGCTGTGAGCTACAACAGCCACCTGCATGAGACTCCACCGACGGGAGTCAAGACCACCCCAAGACGGGGCCCATCACCCCCTCCTGAGTCTGGGCTTTCAGTGGTTCTGACCAGGCTGTGAATGGAACTGGTGCCACATCCCCAGGCCCTGGCCCTGGCGAGGACTGGCAGCTTCCCCCTTTGTCTGGAGGCCAGGAAAACCAAGCCAGCCAGCCGGGGCGGGGGGGGGACGGAGAGGGACAGGCCAGCTTGCCTCCAGCCCTTCAATTCACCGAGTCGAACCCCAGACCTCACGGAGCACAGGCCAGGGACCTCCTCAGTCCGGGGGGTGCCCTGTCCAAACTCCCAAGACACGCACCAATGCCCCCATCAGCCCCATCTCCCGCCCCACACACTTTCTGACCCGAGAGCTGCACACTTTCCTACAATGAGCCGAAAAGCCAACATCTGACTTCAGCTCGGCAGCCACGTGCAGTTTGTCTGGACATGTTACAGGTCTCTGAGGATGGGCAAAGCCCCCCTAGATTTCAGTGGCCCAGGCGGGGGCAGCAGCCAGGCCGGCACACCCCCTCTGCTGTGCACGCGCTGCTCCCATCTTTAGAAACCCTGTCTTCCCGCCGGCTGCTGCTCCTTTGCTTTGATTCCCTCAGTGCCAGTCTTTACGGAGATGTTCACGTGCCTAATTCCCTTTCTCCAGTGGGCCCTAAACCCTGCAGGCCCCCATCCCCACCCTGGTCAAGAGCCATCAGGGCCCCCAGGTCTCCTGGCACAGAGGCATGGCAGCCGGCGACATGGCCTGAGGCCTCCAGGCCACCCCCTCCCCTGGGTGTGGGTTCTCCTCCTGTCTCCCAGGCTACGTCCGCCTCCTGCGACACTTCCTTGGCCTCTTCTTCCCAATGTCTCAAGCCTGGGGCACCCAAAGCCCCATGTAGCCATCTTCTGGGTGATTCCAACCAGCTTCAGAGTCTGAAAAGTCCCGCTTCTCTCCAGCCCGGACTCTGCTCAACACGGCTCCTGTCCCCAGCTTTCCCTCAACCTCACAGTGGGCTGTGGAACCAGCCCCCAGATCTGTCTGTAGACGGCCTCCCAGGATTCACGCCCTGTGCCAGGGCTGGTCCACACAAGCCGTACCAGGGGGCAGAAGTGGCAGTGTGCCATGTCTCCCTCAGGTTATGAAGACACTGTGGCTTCTTGGTGACTTATTCTTTCTTGCTCAGCCTTCATCCTGTGCGAGGCAGCCCTGGGGTGCGGCCCACATGAAGGACTGAGGCCTCCTTCCAACAGCAGTGTGAGAAGCAGACGCTCCAATCTCCTGCAGCCTGTGCGGAGCCGCCCAGCTAAGCCACTCCTGGCTTCCTGACCCTCAGAAACCGGGACATGCTATCTGTTGTTTCCGAGTTTTGGGGCACCCGGGTGGCTCAGTCAGTGAAATGTCTGCCTTCAGCTCAGGTCATGATCCCAGGGTTCTGGGATCAAGCCCGATGTCGGGCTCCTGCTCAGTGGGCAGCCTGCTTCTCCCTCTGTCCTTCAAACTGCCCATGTGTTCTCTATCAAATAACTACATAAAATCTTAAAGAAAAAAAAAAGGAGAGGGTGGGGGTTGGGGGGAAAAGTGAGAGGATCCCTAGTGGGCCCCACACCCAGCACGAAGCCCGACAACGGGGGGCTCCATCTCACCACCCAGAGATCCTGACCTGAGCTGAAACCAAGAGTCTGGACAATTAAGCCACTGAGCCACCCAGGCCCCCCCTCCTGGCTGGGACTGCCCGAACACCGTCGCCGGCCTGACAGCCACTCGGGCCTCTCCAGCACCTCAGTCCTCGCCTGCTCAAAACTCAACTTCGCAAGGAGGCAAAATTTAGCAGCACTCGGGCTCCCCACTCGCCGCCCTGCTCTCCTGCCCACAGTGCTCACCAGCACCTTCCTCAGGAGGCCTCTGCGCACACGAGCGACTGACCCCCGTGTCCGGCCGTGAGCCCACCTGCAGAAAACGTCATGCAGGCGCACTTCCCATCCCTCAGGTTCACCAGGGCGGAGAGGGAGCAGCAGCGGCGGTCACTGAGCACCGCAAAGCCGCTCCCCGACGACAGAGACGCGATCCTCCGTTCCTTGTAAACGTCTCTACACGGGGCTCAAACTCACAGCCAGACCAAGAGTCCCGGGCTCCTCCGCCTGAGCCAGCCGGGCTGCCCCATTTCTACCTGCAAGATCTCTTTTTCGGCTTTGACTGAAATTCTGACAAACCCCAAATACCTCAGAACTGCCATTCCCGCAGCTAAAAGTAAGACTTTCTCACGACGCTCAGGCAGAGCTCTCCGGCTTCCTGCTCGCTGTCTCCTCCTGTGCTCTCGGGCCGCGGAAGGTCGGCCCCCTTCTGCGTGCCCCTCCGACCCCGACTGCCCGACTGCCCGCCGCATCAGCCCCTGCTCACTCGGGTGCTGAGCCGTCCCCGACCGCGGCGCCCCTCCGCGCTCCACCGCTTCCGCCCGCGCCCTGGCCGCGGCTCCTGCCCCGACGGCCCCCAGGACCGTCCCATCCTCCTGCCCCATCCTCGCGCTTGGAGAAGTCTCGCCGGCCCAGCTCCTGCCCTCCCGGACCAGTCACCGCCTCGGCCCCCGGTGCTCCCGCTGCGGACGGCCTCGGCGCACTCGAGTGACCTCGGGCCAGCCCGGCTCGCCCGGCCGGGACCGTCCTTCCGCCGGCAGCCGGCGGCTCCAGCCCGGGGAGGCCGTGCCCGGGAGCCCCGCGGGAAAGCGCCGCCTCCCCGCCCCCACC
>RCUC01135448.1:0-23803 GCA_003697995.1 Taxidea taxus jeffersonii
CATTGGCAGAACTGCGGTATTAGAAATAATCTTTATCTCCAATTCACTGGTTTAATAAGTTGAAAATTGAATGTATATACTATTCTCTCCTGTAAAAATGACATGTGCAAGTATGTGTGTACAAGTATGTTCATATACATACACACATATATACACAGAGAAAGCAGTGTGCGGTGTTACCTCTAGGACACAAGAGTGGGAGAAAGGAGGACTTTGACATCTCTATGTACTATCATTATGTCTGGTAAAAAAAAAAAAAATCACCTGTAGCACTTTTTCATTGTCTAAAAAGTAGACCTGTGAAGTTTATGCTGCATTCATGAACTGAAAGCTAGTCGGCAATATAGTTCAACTGCATACAGACTGCACACTGAAAATATTTTCATAAAGTATTCACAGGATACCAGCTATTTTCCTTTGGGTAAAAGTTGTGTTCAGCATGTCCAACACAAATTAAGGGACTTGTTATAATCAGAAGCCAAAACAACTATGAACAAGATTATTCTGTATATAATATGGCTGGTAAACGCAGTTGACTCACAACAGACTTGGGGACAGTTACACAAGTTCTGAGCCCTCCACGATATGCTAAGGCCCCGAGGAAAAATGGCCTTGTTTCAAGATTCCTGAGCAGTGCAGGTGCTACTTTCCATCTTAAGAGTCAAGTCTTCATCTAAGAGGAATCCCAAGAAGTCAGTGATCCTGGGGTGCTCATGTGGTTTCCAAACTTCTCAGGAATGCAAAGAAATAAAAAAAAAATACATTTACAAAGCAATTTCTCTGTTCCTGGCTCTCCTAAGTCCCTCCAGAAAGAGGACCCCAGTATGGTTGGAATGTTTGTGATCTCCCCAAGTTCCTATGTTGAAATCCTACCCCCCGGAGATGATGGTATTAGGAAGTGGGAAAGGTGGAGCCCTCATGAATGGGATTACTACTCTTAGGAAAGAGGACCCAGAGAGCTCCCTAGCTCCTTCCACTACGAGAAGACATAATGAGATGTCTACAGAAGCCAGTCCTCACCTAACCATACTGACACCTTGAGCTTAGACTCCCAGTGTCCAGAACAGTGAGAAATAAGTTTCTCTTGTTTATAAGACACCCAAACTGTAGTATTTTATTACAGCAACCTGAACAGACCAAGACAGGCTATGTTTAAAATTCAAAAGACCAGGTCTGAATCCTGGGTTTTCTCATTCCTGAAGGCATACGCATCCGAGTCCCTATTTCTTAGCCTAGAAAGAAGCTCTAATATTACCTATGCCACTTCCTTTCTCCAGTTGATGCAAGGCTAAAATGGTCATGATGGGTAAAGAGTTTTCAAAGTGGTGAAGTCTTCAACGAAAGGAAAAGTATTTTAGTAAAATGTGACTTAGTGTATTTTGAAAGCGACAGATTCTCTTTTCTTTCTTTCTTTTTTTTTTTTAATTTTATTTGAGAGAGAGAGAAAGTGCACAAGCAGGGGGAGCCGCACAGGGGGAGGGAGAAGCAGGCTTCCCCCTGAGCAGGGAACCTGACGCTGGGCTTGATCCCAGGGCCCTGGGATCATGACCTGAGCTGAAGGCAGATGCTTAACAACTGAGCCACTGGGCACCCCAAAAGTGACAGATCTTCAAGGATCAGCCCTAGTTTGTGGTTTTTCACCAACTCTGGTTTAAGAGAATTCTATTCCGTTTATAAAGACCTTTTAAAAAGTAGTGTTTTAGGGATGCCTGGGTGGCTCAGTTGGTTAAGCGGCTGCCTTCGGCTCAGGTCATGATCCCAGCGTCCTGGGATTGAGTCCCGCATCGGGCTCCTTGCTCGGCAGGGAGCCTGCTTCTCCCTCTGCCTCTGCCTGCCTCTCTGTCTGCCTGTGCTCACTCTCTCTGACAAATAAATAAATAAAATCTTAAAAAAAAAAAAAGTAGTGTTTTATTAAGTTTATTATATGGTGATCATTGCTGACCACTTCTGGCATCAAGTGTTTTAGATGTAGTCCTTCCATGGTAGCACTCATAGATGGTTTTATTAAAATAGTAACATTTGTAAAGGCCCAACAATTAAGAAATCATTCTATTTGACTTCTTAGAGATACCATTATGGCACAAACTGTAACTGTTCTTCAAGTCTTCTGCAACAGCAAAATGAAACCCTGCCCAAGTTTAGTAAAGACAGTGCTAAGAGGCAGGTAATTTGCAGGCAAGAAAACCTTTTATTTTAAACCACAAATAGTCAGCAGGTGGCCACAACTATCCATGTTTCATTAAAATCACATAAAACCTAGGTACAAAAGCACCACTGATTATTGCTCTAGAAAAACTGCATGAAAAATTTAAATACGCACAGTAAAAACACCACAGTTTGCACAGGACTCGATTTTTAAAGCAAACACATGGAATGCTGAATCAATCTTACACACAGCTTCCAATATCAAACTGATATTTATTTCACTTGAGGATGATGGAAATCTCCAAAAAGCACAACCATGAGAAGATAAAATGTCCGTCCTTATATATTTTTGTATGCCAACTAGCAGAATCCTAAAAAATTAGCATTTACAAAATACTCGGTAAAAATAGCTTTTAAAAGTTGCCCCGAGAAGTACATAAAATCAACCCCAATTTTTCACGACAATTCATTCTCCCTTGTTATCTACAGATTCAGTTTTCTGTGCCTGTGAAAAAGAAAGGGGGAAAAAAAAGAGAGACAGTTACTATTAAAGCTACTAGAAGCCAAAGAAAAGTCTACCCAGCCAACACACACGCTTTGAACATCTGTTTTTTAGCAGCTCTATTGCAAAACCTAGTTCAACTCTGGGTGTAAAGCAGACAAGGCAGGAGTACAGTACGCAAACACTCTGCGGCATTGATTGCTTTCTGCTTTTGAAACGGCCACAGACGCTTTACCTGCAAGCTCCCACTGTTCATGATTAAAAGAAAAACACCACACTACTATCTGCTTCTAGTCACTGCAAACATGCAGAATTTCTACTGTACCCTTAACTCTCACTGTTTCAATCTGCCCCTTTACTGACAGTGTGCTGGGTGGGGTACCTCTGGAGGTTGAGACATTAACAGTTGAGCGAGAGATGTGGATCTGCAATAACATTACGGGCAATAAAGAAGAGACATTATGAACGTGCTATCACTGGCTGAAGCACTGAGCAATTTCTGTTAAGACACTGAGTCAATCAGCGGGAGGTATTCATGGCAAGTACCTCTTCAGCTTTAGTTTCACCATTTTCAGATGGTGCAGTACCTTCCTTTCCAGCTTCTTGCTTTTCCTCCTTCTTCCCTTTAGCACCTTTGTTAATCTTTGTTCCTGGTTCTTTCTAACAGAGGGTCAGAGCACAGGGAAACAAAGCGTGTTAGACGGGGTGTGAGGTCAGGGAAGATCCGTCGGCCTCACCCAAACACGAGGCGGAGCGCAGCCAAGGCCAACATGGTGGCTTGCGGGGGGCAGAGGGGAAGCCAAGGCTGCAGGGCTTCAAGTGAGTCACACTGAGGCTCTGTGAGAATGTTAACGGGCTGCTTGGACGGTCCACTGACTTTCTCTTCTGGGGAAAAGATGAGGCTTCTCCTCATGCATTTGTTCAGTGGGCCTCCTCTCTTACTACAGAGAAGGGGTTCTGCCCGTCAAGAGCAGTGGCTGTGGGAACAGAAGGATGAGGCAGAAGCTGGGGAAGGAGCCAGCAAGAGAAAAACCCTCACATGAGGACGTGGGGCTCAAGGGACAAGAAGGCTGAGAAAATGTTTGAAAATGAAGCCCCACGTGAAGAAAAGTTCCTCATTTTAAGATGAAGCCACAGAAGTGAGTTCTGCTTCAGAATCATCTACGCAATGCCACAAATACATGTAGTTTCTTCCTTTCTGTTTCTTTTCTTTTTTTAAATATTTATTTATTTGAGAGAGCGCACACGTGAGAGACAGAGAGAGAGAGAGAGAGAGCGCGCGAGCATGAGCGGGCTGAGGGGCAGAGGGAGAAGCAAGCCCAACGTGGGGCTCCATTCCAAGACCCCGGGACCATGACCTGAGCGGAAGGCAGAGCTTAACTGACTCAGCCATCCAGGCGCTGCCCCCAAATAACGGGTATTTTCAAACAATTCACAACAGTGCTCTGAAGGGCAGAGCACAGAAAAGCTCTTTGGGATAAGTTTCTTAATAATTCTGGGCTTGTCTCCTCATTTGCAAAACCGGGTGTGTGTACCTACCTCAGTAGGACTGACGTGAAGGCTTCATAAGAAAAGTAATTAGAACAGGGTCTGGCATAGTAGAAGAGCCACATAAATGTTTGCGGATGTTAATTATTTGCTAGCATTAATTATTGTACGATGAGTCATCAGACTAGCCTAAGACCAGTTAAAGGAAATCAGGATCCCTCCTCCAACCCCCGGAGCTGCGGGCACCTGGGTGGCCAGGGCCCAGCCTCATGCCTCCCCAGCCACCATGTGAACTTTGTGCTGCTACCAAACCCCTCTTGGACATGAGGCTTCTCAGAGTAACACGCTCTGACTTCCTTTGCCTTTATTGACCGAATGAGAAACACATTCCTGGTATAGCATAAAACTGTGCTCTATGCTTTTTTTTTTTTTTAGTTTTCAACATATAAATTTTTTCTTTTTTTTTCTTTTTATTTAAGCTTTATTTAAACATATAATGTAATCCCACCACCCTCTCCCAACCCCTCTCCCCCCCACCCCCCTCAGTTTGTTTTATGACATTAAGAGTCTCTTTTGGTTTGTCTCCCTCCCGATCCCATCTTGTTTCATTTTTTTCTTTTCCTACCACCTTAACTCCCACCCCCATTGCATCTCCACTTCCTCATATCAGGGAGATCATGTGATAGTTGTCTTTCTCCAGTTGACTTATTTCGCTAAGCATAATACACTCTAGTTCCATCCATGTTGTCACAAATGGTAAGATTTCATTTCTTTTGATGGCTGCATAGTTGAGAAAGACTGTTAACAATGGTGACACTCTTCTAGTCGTATGTTGAGCCTGAACTGGTAAATGTGATCTCTCCTTGGATGATTTTTAGATATGGAATTATAATTTACTCATTGTTTAAAAGGCCAATGTGGGGGAGAGAGCACCTCTTACCTTAGCAGGTGTTTTTCTTGGTTTAGGTTCAGGTTTGGGTGGAGCAGGTTTCTGTAAAGATAAATTAAATCACACAAATACTGAAAAAGGCAACCCTCGGGACCAAAAGGAATGCAGCAAGACTGCAAAAGACAACAGTCCATTTTGACTATGATTCTGTTCACTTAAAAATACTTCGTTCTATTTTCAGCATCAGGTAATAGCATAAAGATCTGTGCATTTCATAACTATTTTCATCCCAGGTTCTCAAGTGAACAGCAGGTGAGATTTAAAAGCCGACTCATTATTCCCCAGTCCAGAGTAGCTCTCCAGGAACAGGTTTAAGCTTCCATCTCTGATGTCTCTGTACTTCCTTTGATCACAGCACAGCGGCAAGAGGAATGACTCAGGCCCTCGGCCAAATGACTCAATGAATTTGGTCACACTGGCCTTCCCAACAGTCTAGAAATCACAGCACAATCGCAGGCAAAGCCCACCGGTAATGAAGACTGCTCCCTGTGAAGTATTTCAAAATCATTTCCACATCCTTCCACTTCTGATGTTGATTTCAAGTTCTGTAGCCAAGCTTCTTCCTATTTTCATCCTCTCCAATGTCAGCTCAAGGTGAGAGAAGAACCTCTTGCTGCCCCCCTACCCCGACACTGGGCTCACTTGCCCCTGGAGCTCTTTATTAAGAACATGATTATAATGATAAAATGTCCACTGTTAGCTTCCAAAGTTTAAGATTTTTCTTAAATGTAGCCAAAGAGTCCGTGAAGTGACTATTTTTCTCTTGATTCAGGTGGTTCTCTTCCCCATTGCCATGATCTGTGCCTGTCCTGTGGCTAAGGTCCCCTCCATAGGGGGCTTCAGCTCTCTCTTGCTTTCTAGGGCTCCTAGACCAGGGTGCATGTGGGGACACTGGGGAAGATAACGGGTTTAAGCCTCTGGTTTTCTATAGCTATTTTAGGGCAAATATTTCTCTCATCGAGCTAGAAGAAAATAAGTGTACTTTAGGGGCACTAAGGAGAAAGGTTTTTAAGCAGAAAACACTGCCCAGGGTCTCCCACTCTGGAGAAAAATCCCTCCCCTATGTCTATAGGTGGCTCAGGTTCATAATTGAATCTGGCCCTGTTCATCAAGGGCATAAAGGAAAATCGTAGACAGTGCAATTCCAGAAGATTGGCTGTTAGACATGGCTTTTCAAAAAAACAAAACAAAACAACCCCCCCCCAAACACCAGAAAACTGCATTTGAGAAGGAAGGGGTGTTTTTGTTACCCTAAATCTGTAGTCTATTCCCCAAATACAGCAATTTGCAGGGGTCCTACATTTTCAGGATTTAAAAAATTGTGTTATTTTAGGTTTTGATATACTGTATCAACACGTGTTTGTTTTCACAATTTACAGCAAATAATTTTCTTACATATTTTCTGTAAAAGAGACCTCTCCCCAGTTCAGCACTCAAGAGTGTTCATGGGACAGGAAAGGAGGAGGTTCTACAGTCCGTAGTCCCACTGGCCACTGAGGAGGCTCTGTGTCAGCAGCATGGACAATGATCTCAGTGGAAGGTGCTTATACTTCGTGTTCATGGTGCTCAGGAAAATCCTGGTTTTAAATTTTGGTTTTTATTTGACTTACGAGGCCTTTAATGGGCTAGAGGTCCATGGACTACAGCAGCTAGTAGTATAATGTATTGTTAAGCCTAACAAAAGTTAAAATAGAACTACTGAACCATGGTGAAAGTTAATACTGGACAGAGCACACCATCTTGAGGGGGCTTCCGTGGAATCCAGTTTCACTGTGTACCCACACATATCCTGGCTCTTAATCTTTCTGGTGGCTCTGACATCACTTCCTTAGGTTGCTGTTCACGTGAAGCACTGCCTCACCCAACCCAAACTTGGCCATACTTCTGAACTTGTCAGTGTCCTAATAAACACTTCTGCATTGATTTCCTACTCTGTGCCAGGCACAGGTGTTGGCCAAGGATGAAATCCATGCTTCACTAAAGGCCAAAATAGCTAGCATATCCCGGCAGCCAAGAAGCCAATGCCTTTCTCCCTGTATCTTAGTGCGCAACATGGGCTGCAGCTATTTTAACCAAATTCCTCCCCTGGAGAGCCAGTCTGACCACCTGTCTCGGCAGAATGAGGACCGGTACGTTGGCAGGACAGCAAGGAGGAGCATGAGAGCCAGCAAGGAGCACAGCACAGTGAGAAGGGCTAGAGCATATTCATGGCCAGAGCTTGGTCATACCCAATGATCTTAACCCTTGTCTTTTCCCCAGGTCTCACCCACAGAGGGAGACTCTGAGTGGCAACGTAGAATCATTACTTTTTCAAAGATTTTCTGGTCCTGAAATGAGGCTCTAACACATGGATTCCAATAGCTTTTAGCACATTCTGATGGAACCATGAGCCATGGAGATTCCGAATTCTTGTCCACTTGAGCACATCATATGTGGAATCAGAAGGTAGGACTTGGCTTAATGTGCCTCTTTTGTTGCAGAGATCTAGCAATGTCCAACAACTTCCTGGGCTTTATATTCTTGGTAATGGGGCTGGCCGAGTGACTTTTCACTGACTTGTCTGCTCAAGTGAATTGCTTGAATACTGGTCACGTTTGCTAGAAATTCTGACCAGGTAATTTCCAAAAAGGAAATTAAAAAACACAAGGGAAATGACACCTTAATCATCCTTTTGCTGCTTTGTCCTGAATGGAGGGGGAACATGGACTCCTAAGAAGTAACAAGAGGGTTCCAAAGTACTCACCGCTGACAATCTGGCAGACCGTCTGGTGGGCTACAAAGGAAATAAAAAATATATGTATTCTTATTATACCCAACCAATTTGGTTTTTAAAAATCCATTCCTGATATCTGACTTTTGTTGGAAGAGTATAATGGTATGGCTCCCATTACTGGGCTGCAGTACAAAGAGCCCAGAAAGAGCCATAATGGTATGGCTCCTGGTGAGCATAGGAAGATATATTTTGAGCACCTTGGGTACCATAATACTCAAGAGGAAGTTTTTTTCAAGACATGTAGACACACTTTTCAAAGAAATGGCCTCTCCTAATTAAGGGTATTGTGGGTAAGAAGAAGAAAGGAAGAATAATTTAGGTTCCAACCCATAATCTACTTTTGTGATAAAATGAACACAGGAACATTGAGGAGCTATTTAAGAACTATTTAGAGCTATTTAAGAGTCTGACTCTTGTTCCGTACAAACAGAAGTAAAACTTATATGTTAATACAAAAAAAGATGAATACAATTGTGTAGAAACAGAAATAGGAGTTTTCTGACTTGTTACTATGCTTGAAAGGAGAATGAGGATAAATCTTAGGCAGTTAACAAGAAAGACTCTTTTTTTTACCTGTAACTGGTATTTATATTTATTTATTTGCTAAATGTGTATGTTTAAAGATTTAGAGTAAAAAGCCCCTAACCTTTTTAAAGAAAGAGTTTTTTTAAATTTATCCATTTGGAGGGGGAGAGAGAGACAGCAAGTGAGAGCATGAGCAGGGAGGAGGGTCAGGGGGAGAAGGAGAAGCAGACTCCCGGCTGAGCAGATGTGGGGCTCCAACCCAGGATCCCGAGATCATGACCTGAGCTGAAGGCACATGCTTAACTGACTGAGCCACCCAGATGCTCCCCAAATTCATCAATCTTTTCTTTTAACTTGGAAGTTTAGAAAATTTAGAAAAACTGAGTAGAGATTGGCATTTTTCAGGAAATCGTTTTCTCTTCAAGGACGGTACAAATTAAGCAAATGAGACTGCAAAGAAAATTTAAAATAGCCAAACTGTTGTAGGCATTTCAGAAAGAAGCACACAGAACTGATTCTCCTTACCATCAGCAAAAGATGGCTCCCCACGGGATTTCACATGCTGAAAGTACAACTGCCTTTCTTTAAAAGTGTTCCAGAAATAAATACTCCATACTTTTTGTCTGTTGTACTCACTGTTCTGTCTCTGGCAGAACACAGTGTACGTACCACTGAACGTATAGTAGATTCTCAAAAGGCTGTGCTGAAAAAATGAACTTGATCTTTTCCCTAATTCTTGCTGCTTTATGCAGACTTTGCCTCATTACAATAGCTTACATGCTTCAAATCATTGTTTTAAGGGGTCAGCAGAAATGGTCAGTAGGAACCCAGGCCACAATGGCAAGGAATTATGGAATTCTTGAAGCCGTGCTTAGGTCAGTGCAGGTCAGCTGGTCAGGCCAAACAGGGAGAAATATTTCTTGCCATCTTCACCTCTAAGAACTTTCTTCCTGAAAATAGCGGGAGGAGGCTAAACTCATCTTTCTTTAAACTACAGAAGGAAATGAAGGGCCAGAGCCTCCATGAATAATTTTAACCCTGGGGCCTCAAGGGAAAAATCAGAGTTGGACTTAAGAGCAGAAGGTGCAGAGACTAGGAGACGGCGCTGGTGAAGGCAGCCACGATATACTCCCTGCATGGGGTAAGGGGATGTACAGCTCGACGCTTAGCACGGGAGGAGTGCCTGTGTCACGTGCTCCGGAGGAAACAGCACAATGTCTGCTGGGTTACCATGGGTGCATTCATGACAACGCACCCATGAGTCACAGGAAACCAGGACCCAAATCCCATGATGCCTTTCTCAGGAGGGTTAACTGCAATGAACTGAGTATCACCAAAGGAAAGACAACAGTCACAGTTAAGCCAGCCAGCAAGTAACTCGTGCTTCTTCAGAATGCTCTCCGAGCATCCACTAATTACCAAACAGATCTCAGCATGAACTTCTGCATGACCTCAAGAGCTGGCCCCCCTCTCGCCAGTGATGCACAGCTGGCAGAAGAGGGCTCAGAAGGAGACACTCTGAGAGAAAAAATGGCAGCTTCTATATTCAAGAGGGATGAAGGGACCTTATCTGACTCCCTCTCTAGCCGTGTCAATGTATATGTACCTCCTCAGCCTTACCTCACTGTTCGCCTCATCTGTCTCATGTCTGTACCCCTCCGGCATTTCTGTAGCTCCAGTGCTTAGAGGGGGCCCTCAATAAATGCTGAGGTGAACAGAATGCATAAGCATCAGAAATGTGTAGTAGTGGGAACTTGAGAGGAGCCAGGCTGAGGCCACTGCTCACTTACTGTCCAGGTTGGGATCTGAAAAGAGGCCAAGTATACGAACTACTACTTATAATTGCCTTCCTATCCACCAAGTAGTGGTTCTGAGTAAAATCTCACAGAAGTGAGGCCAAATCATGTAAAAAATTGCCCCACTCTGGTGCCGTAGCTCCTTTCCTGTCCATGTGAACCCCTGAGCATACTGAAGAGGCAGACATCAGAGAGCCCTTTGGGATTTCCAGAGATATTCCAACCCCAAGGAAGCACTATTCTACAGGGCCCAAAAGCTGTTCTGATCCAAAGGACTCCCTATCTTTTTATAATTCAGGCCCAGTATAAGAGTTTCAAAATAAAAAGCCCAGGCAATCAATGCAAAAACAAGATCTGCCTCTCCAGGCTGTCTAAACCAACCGTCTCTAAAAAGCACATCTTTAACTGTAAAATCACTTTATGACTTTCTGTCTAAAATTTACCAGCTCTTCTATGTTATAAAAAAGGGCTTTTCCTAAATTTTCCTTTCCAGTAACCATCATAAGAGATTTTCTTTTTACTGCAAACAGTGGAGGCTGAGATGAACCTTTCACTCAGGCAGCAGCATGGTTATGCATGCAAGTGTGTTCACCTTCCTAGAAAGTTCCACCAGCTTGCACAGCCTCAAAATCTATAAACGAATGGGCTGTATTTATTGGCTATAAAAGGGATGAGACTGCTATTCTTTCCTCCTTAGAGAACTAGAATTTTAAGTATTCATTTGAGGCTCTGACCATTGGGCAGGACCACTATGAAAAAAAAAAGACAGGAAGAATTTTTCTCAATTTGTTGACTGTGAATCCTTGGGAAAAGTGGCCAAAGGGTGGTTCTCAGAGGAGGAAAGAAGACTTTCAGAATGACATGTCCCCAAGAATTACAGAAACAAGAACTGGGAGGGTTTGTCACTGCGGTGTATAGATGCTAGGCACAATGAAAGTCTTTAATAAGCATTTGATTAACTTATTTATCATTCCCTGGGTTGGAGCAAATCATGGTGAAGCCTATTCCAAAAGAGACAGAGTCTTTTACTTTAGCATCTTGGTTGCAAAAGAACATAGAAGTCTAATTTCACTATGATAAAGTTCACTGGGGTAGCTGGATTCAAGTAGAACCACTGGACTTTGCTGAGTACTGCTTGAAACGTATGGGCCATTCCAATGGGATTTGGAAGTATGTTTATTTTTATAAGATTAGCTTGACCACGTACAGATCTTCTTCAACTTCTAAAGGAGTTATATCCTCATAAACTCATCTTAAGTTGAAAATATCATAAGCTAAGAATGCCTTTATTATACCCAACCTACCAAACATCATAACTTAGCCTAGCCTCCCTTAAATGTGTCCAGAACATGTATACTAACCCACAGTTGGGCAAAGTTATCTAACACAAAGCCTGTTTTATAATAAAGTGTTGAATATCCCATGTAATTTATTGAATACTACACTGAAAGTGGAAACCAGAATGGCCGTCTAGGTATGGAAGGGTTGTACATGTATCGGTTGTTTACCCTCATGATCATAGGGCTGATTGGGAGCTCACGGCCACTGCCCAGCATCACAGGGGAGTATCATATCACATATAGCTAGCTTGGGAAAAAGCGTGGTTTCTACTGACTGAGTATTGCTTTTATACCACAGTAAAGCCAAAAAATTATAAGTCAAACCATCACAAGTTAGGGACCATGTGTACTTGAAAAGCCAGAAGTCAAGTTGCTTTTAATTTCCAAAGACAAATGAGGGGCCAAGTAGAAATTAGCTTTTTGCAAAACTGGGAAGCAGGGAAAGATGGATATCGGAGCCTTGGCTGGGGAATGAAGAAGACAGAAAAATGGCACTGGATAACCAGATTTACGATTACCACAAAAGTGGCATTAGGACAGATGATTCTGAATCAGGAGACTCAAATATCTTTCCTGTTTCTGCAATACACAAGTTGTGACATCTGTGGAAAATAATGTATTTCTCTCAGGACCTTGTTTCCTCCAGTAAAGCTGGAAATAATAATATCTGCCTATTATCCAACATAGCATTTCTCTGATATTCATTATTTCCTTTCTTGGCTTTATTTTTCTCTTAGCAAATATCCAGTGATATTATTTCTTTCCACTAAAATGGAAGCTCCATGAAGGAAGAGATTTTGGCTTCTTCTGTTCACTGTGGAATCTGCAGAGCCTAGAACAGTGCTTGGCATATTACAGGTGTATGATACATTTCTGTTGAGGAATGAATGTGCTCTGCCCTCATTTCAGGGTTATTGTAATTGATCAGATAAAATAATGAACATGAAAGGGCTTTGTAAACTGCCAAGGGTAATGCTTTTAACAAATTGTTGTGGTCACTTATTGTCCAAAAACTATACTCCGCACCATGCCTTTGAAAAATCATGGCAAGGGAAAAGGATTTTCAAAAGAGAATCCCTCTTTATAACTGATATCTATTCCCTATAGTCAAGCCTGTGCATATTCAATGACATAACTAGAAAATTCAGTCAATTCACTGGGGGTGAAAAAAATCAATCAATATACTGTCTGAAAGTTCTTACCCTAACCCACCAACTAACTGACTGACCTTTTCCCTTCTCAAACAATTGTGTTGATGTCCTGAAGACAATTCATGAGTTTTAATCTGGTTTCAGCTTAAATGACATGGAAAGAGTTTTTTACTAGGAAAGATTTTTGCTAGCAGTAACAGAATACATATAATAATGTAAAGTAAAATGTTAAAAATAATAATATAAAATATATAAATAACAAATAATTAAAATTCTGAGGCTAAAATAATACATATAAGATAGCTATCTGGATAAGCAAAAATCTCTTACATATATTCCAACCAGCTTGATTGTTCTGTGTAGAAGGATCGGAAAGACTGCTTATACTATCCAAGATCTATTGTGTGTAATGGTTTCTAGGTTTTCTGACTGACAGATCAATTTAAATAGCAGTTCCTCAGGAAAAATCTAAATGCATTTTGTGTCCAAATCTAAAAATTACATTAAGATTTGTTACACTTAGCCAACTGTCCTACAAATTACATTTTGCCATTTTCAAGGAAATCCATGCATTTATCATTTTTTGGTTGATTCTAGTGTTTGTTCAGTAAGAACATGGGACCACAAACTTCACCTCCCAAACTCTGTTAGACACTGAATGCTGGGTAAATGGATGGTGGGGCCTTGGCTACAGGCATATTTGCTTGTTTTGCTTCAATTTTTAAAAGATTTTATTTATTTATTTGACAGAGAGAGAGAGACAGCAAGAGAGGGAATACAAGCAGAAGGAGTAGAAGATGGAGAAGCAGGCTTCCTGCCCAGCAGGGAGCCCGATGTGGGGCTTGATCCCAGGACCCTGGGATCATGACCTGAGCTGAAAGCAGATGCTTAATGACTGAGCCATCCAAGTGCCCCTGTTTTGCTTTTAAATTAATTATAGATTCTGTTCAAGATTTTCCATTTGGCAGAACACATTTCCTTGTACAAATTTTGTGGAGAGGTTCTGTTATCAGGACAAACTCCTCTGAATTATTAAACCACAGTATGAATCACCCAATCAAAGAATCTAATCAGATACGGTTTGTCTCTCACATGACCCCTTTTAGTTTATAAGCTCAAAGGTAAAGAGCTGCAGTTTCTCTACACACTGTAAAGTTCTGTGCAAAAGTGAATGGCTGTCATCAGAGTTAGCATCTAATCTGCCACTTTTTCATCCATCTCCTTTTAGAAGTTCATGATAATATCCTGGATGCAACCATCTCTCTCCATTTCTTAGCTTTTTGGAGGTTTCTGTACTTTAATACAGAGCTTCTTTGAATTGTTACCTAATTAATTATCCTAAGCTCTAAGAATTTTCTTGATTAAAAAAGAACTTTAATATTTTGACATTTTGTGCGTCTTTCACAGTTTTTTACCTTAGAGAGGACTCCTTTTAGGCCAATACTCAGAACTAAAAAAAGAAATTTATAGTTCACTCACTGGAGAAGAGAATTTATTAAATCAAAAGTCTTCCATTTCCTTGGTGTGAAAGGCAGACTTTGTTCTCCTTGATGAATTTACCTATTATCTCGCTCTTTGCCCAGAAGGAATTCTCAATATCCACTTTAACAGATAGCACGACCAACAGGTAGAAATATAAACAACACAGTAAGTGGAAACTGCCTCATCAGTGTATTCAACTGAAATTTACCTAGGCCAAGAGACACTCCACAGTGACCCTTTTATCTCTGGCTTATGTAGTCTCAGCAACTTTATTCAGAGTTGTATGCATTCAGATGTAGACAATCTTAACAATATTAAAAAATTCCAGTTAGGGCGCCTGGGTGGCTCAGTGGGTTAAAGCCTCTGCCTTCAGCTCAGGTCATGATCCCAGGGTCCTGGGATCGAGCCCAACATCGGGCTTTCTCCTCGGCAGGGAGCCTGCTTCCTCCTCTCTCTCTCTGCCTGCCTCTCTGCCTACTTGTGATCTCTGTCTGTCAAATAAATAAATAAAATCTTTAAAAAAAATTCCAGTTAAAATAAATACAGGATGTCAAGGATACACTTACCTCCTGTTTAGTTACTTTGGATCCATCCTTGCCCTCTGTATTCTCCGGAGACTAGAAAGAAAATATTTCAGTGAATTGTATTTAAAAGGGAAAGCACACATTCAAGGCAGATTTGGGGGAAAAAAATAGTTATTTCAATTCACAGGACCACATAAGTCAACAGATATTTTGTGGAGAAAAAGTAAATTTGTAAGAGGAGACATTTCACACACACACACAAACACACACAGCATTTATCTGTATAACTGCTCTAATTTTAAAACAGGAGTGGGGCAAGAACTGATAGGAACCCCTGTTTTTATTGTGCACTCACCCTAAGCCATTTGCTTTGATTTTTGATGATTCCATCACTAAAGAATAGGGACTCAGCGGCCAGAGGCAGTGGTGCCAGGAATCCACCACATGTTCCAGTCGCTTTGTTTCTCTAGGATGAGGCTGCTAAGAAAGCTCGGCCTGAGCACAAAAGCATATTTTTGTTCCATATTTGCCTCGCTTTGATTTCGAGCCCACTTCTTGATAGGACTTGACAAATGTGTCTTGATTATTATTCTTCCATTATCAACTCCAGCATCTCTACTGAACTCCCAGCCTTGGCAGGACAGCCCAACGCCTTGCCACCCCAGCTGACTTGTTTCCTGATTTTGACGCAGCCCTTGGGGCAGCACCTGCCCATGCTGGTGACAGCTCACACCTGACTCCTTTATGTGCGTACAACCGTGCATACAACTGTGGGGGAAAATATCCTTGGATTTAGGCGACATGCTGCAGATCCCAATATATTTTTATTGGCTAAAGGCAGTAGGTAAGATGAAAATGATGAAACTAATTAGAAAACTGAACTATTTCACATACTTTAAAACATATAAAGGTGGAAATTGAATATTCAATCTCTATGACACAGGTGGGCAGAAAATATGAATAGAGTTTCCAAGAGAAAACATACAAAGAGCAAACTGACATTTAGCATAATGTTTGGCTTGAGCAAAATGAAACAGCTATGCGGTAATGCCTCATCTATTAAAATGAGGAAAAAATTTTAAAGATCATAAAACCCACTGTTTGGCGGGCCTTGGTGACACTGTAAACTAATCTGATATTTTCAAAGAATAAACTGGCAATCTGAGAAAGACACACAGGACTAATCTTATATAATGATCCAGTAATCCCAGTTTTGGAACCAGGACTCAAAGAAAGGCTGTAAAATTACAGTTTTAGTTATACTGTTTCTAATATAGAGTAACTGGAAACAACTCACATGATCAGTAAATAAAGAGAAATATTTAAGTAAACTATGTAATTATTAATTCAATGGGATTAAAAATAGTTAGGCTGTGTGAATACACAGAAAGTCCACATAAAATAATGCTAAATTAAAAAAACTGAAATTAGGGAGGCCTGGGTGGCTCAGTGGGTTGAGCCGCTGCCTTCAGCTCAGGTCATGATCCCAGCGTCCTTGGGATCGAGTTCCGCGTCAGGCTCTCTGCTCGGCGGGGAGCCTGCTTCTCCCCTCCCCTCTCTGCCTGCCTCTCTGCCTACTTGTGTGATCTCTGTCTGTCAAATAAATAAATAAAATCTTTTAAAAAACCCCTGAAATTATAAAATAATATGTAAAACACAGATCAGAAGTAGATAAAGTCGTTTAGAAAATCAAAAGCTTTTTTTCAAGGCAGACAACCTAGTAAACCTTCAATTTTCCCTGAGGGCTGCCTGGTACCCACGGTCTGTCAGTTCACCTCTCTCTGGAACCTCGCATGCATGTGCATGGAGCGAGCCCTTCCTTCCTTGGAGTCCTCCCTCCCTTCTAAGAGCCTTCCCTCCCTCCTTCCTTGCCTCCCTCCCTCCCTTCCTTTCTTTTTTCTTTTCTCTCTTTCTTTCAAGATTTACTTATTTATTTGAGAGACAGAGAGAGAGTGAACAAGCATGAGCAGGGGGAGGGGACAGAGGGAGAGGGAGAAGCAGACCCCCCTGCTGAGTGGGGAGCCCGGTGCCTTTGCCAGACTCAATCTCAGGACCCCAAGATCACAACCTGAGCCCAAACCAAGAGTCAGATGCTTAACCGACTGCAACACCCAGGCGCTTCTCATGGAGTTTTTATTTCCCAAATGAACCAACCATTTTCCCCTCTTCCCTGAAACCTTCTTTATCATGAAGGGAAACAGAGCTTCTCTTTTCTGTACCCCACTCTCTTGCACAGGAATTTCTAATTCACAGATCTTGCTATATCAGCCGGCCAAGCTGGAGACTTGTAAGTAAAATCTTACAAAGTGTGAGCATATGAAGACAGTCTGTACATGGACCATTTGGCTTTGCTCTATTCCACGCTACAAACTCGACCCTTCTGGCCACAAACAAGACCCTCTGTTGACCGGAGGGGTAGATGAACCACGAGAGATTATGGACTCTGAGAAACAACCTGAGGGTTTTGGAGAGGAGGGGATTGGGAGGTTGGGTGAGCCTGGTGGTGGGTTTTAAGGAGGGCATGTATTGCATGGAGCACTGGGTGTGATGCATAAACATTGAATGCTGGAACACTGAAAAGAAATTTAAAAAAAATTAAAAAAAAAAAAAAAAAGAAGCGCTGGGCTCTCATTCACACCTGTTAGGCCACCTGTAACTGGTAGGCATTTAAAGTAGCAGCACACAGTTATTCTGATTTAACTGACACTAAGAAAGTTAAAAATGGACGTTAATGACATAATTTTCAATATTTTTCTCTGAAGTGCATTAGTGACAGCAATATGACTGGGAGATTACTTTCTAAAACTGACCTAAGTCAGATGCAGATAACTGAAAAAAAGAGAAACCTGGAAAGACGCCACAAAAAAAAACCAAAAAAACAAAAAACAGGTATAAGTGAAAATGTTAATGGCTTCAGATGAATGAATATAAGACTGGAAATGTGAAGAACTACAACTCAAGGCAAAGCTGGCTTCTCTGGCAATCTCTCCTCAAGGGCCTTCTGTTAATAAGCACATAACAAATTTAGTCAGAAACAAGCCAAATGATCTTTACCCTGGGATCAGTGTGGTACTTTAGCATGAATGCCCATCAGGACATGGCTTGAAGGCTGGCCCTCTACCTAGGAGTTGTTGTGATCTGGGCCAGTGACTTATCAGTGGTTGTTTCTTTGTCCGTGAATGACAGATGATAATGAATTAAACTACCAAGCATTATCCTAAAGACTAAGTGAGATGGTAAAGCATTTCATAGATGGTGAATTGTTATACAGATGTTATGAAACAAAGTAAGTATCTTAATGAGTCTTTAAATTATCAAATGTCAAATTATATTCAATAGAACCTTAAAGGTGAACACATCCAGATTCCCTGTAACCTTGTCATCTGTTTTTGTTGAACAGGGTAACACAGAGTAATTTCAGACAGAATTACCACTTCAGACTGTCTTATCACACACCCTGTCCACCTTTAACACTTAGCCATGAGGCTGGGGACAAGAAAGAGAGTATGATATGAAAGAATTGAAACAGAGCCCAAAGGTTTTGTTCCAAGAGATTGTGAGGAATAAAGACAAAGGGGGGGGGGGATGGGGAATGGGGGGGGGTGTACAGATGTACACAACCCTTCTAGTGGGCTGATGGGAAGGATGAGGTGAGTCTGAGGAATTCCAAGGCAGAAGAGTTCTCATCTCACTTCCCAGGATAGGGCAGGTTTGTGGTAATCTGGTTCGAATCCAGAATGGTCAAGAGGGTAGAGAACCACAGCCAAACAAAAAGGTCTCATTCACCTATCTGAGGCTACTTCAGCACCTGAGTGGCCAAGGTAGTGAATTGCCATTCCAGAAAGGGAATGGCAGACATACATGGTGACCAGATGGGATTCTAGAAGTTTGGAGTACCACTGAGAGCTGATTTGAGGGCAAGTCATCAGGAAGGTGGATCACTGAACACCTGGTGACCAGATGGGTACAGAGAATTAGCCAAGAAGGCCTGAACTTTGGCAAAAATCAACAGGTAGGGACGCCTCGGTGGCTCAGTTGGTTAAGCGGCTGCCTTCGGCTCAGGTCATGATCCCAGCGTCCTGGGATCGAGTCCCACATCGGGCTCCTTGCTCAGCAGGGAGCCTGCTTCACCCTCTGCCTCTGCCTGCCACTCTATCTGCCTGTGCTCGCTCCTGCACTCTCTCTCTATCTGACAAATAAATAAATAAAATCTTAAAAAAAAAAATCAACAGGTAGCTGAATTTTTTTGAATCACAAATTCTGAAAATAAAAGTAGGCTCACTGAAATAAAAAAGAAAAAACTCTCAAAACATAAGCTCTAGACCAGGGACAGAAGAAATAACAAATTGTCATAGAATGATGAGGAATTAGCTCAGAGCACAACAAAGAGCAATAAAGGCATGAACACTACACAAGAGAGGTTAGCAGACATGGTGGTTAACTGAGAAACTCCACATACACCTAACAGACATTTCAGAAGCCAGGAGCAGATGTACTAATAGGAAGGCAAAGACATGGTGGCTGAGAATTTTCCCAAATTGAAGTCATGGGTCTCCAGGTCAAAAGCTTACGCCAAGGAACAAACTGGAAACAGGATAAATAAATACAATGAAACATGACGTAGTAAAACTACAGTAAAGTGAGAAAAAAATCTTCGGAATTATCAATTAAAAGATGGATTATCTACAAAGAATTACTTCTCACCAGCAACTACAAATGCAAGAAATATGGAATAATGTTCAAGTAGTTGAGGATAACTGTCAACCTAGAGCCTTATACCCAGCTATCATTTAAGAATGAAGGAAAAATAAAGGTATCTCAGAATACAAATACTTAAGGGAGTTAACCATCAAAAGAACCTTCCTTTTAATAAGGACCTGTTACTAATGGATCAAATTTAGCAATTAGAAAAAGGAATTCAGATGGAAGCAAAGTATATATGAAGTAATGTATGAAATACCGGTAAATCTAATTAACTATTACTGGTTGATAATAACACCTATTTTTTTGTGTTTAAAAGAGTTTCAACAGAAATCCTAGACCAGTGCTGTCAAAGAAATACAGCATATAATTCCAGATTTTCTAATAGCCACATTAAAAAAGAAGAAATAGATGAAATTAATTTTAATATTTTATTTAACTGAATCTCTCTAAAATTGTATCATTTCAGTGTGTTATCAATTTATAAATTATTAATGAAGTAATATTTTACAAAGCTTTCTGATACTAAATCTTCAAAATACAGCATGTACTTTACACTTTATATAAGCACATCTCCACTCAAATGCTAGGTTCTCACCAGACTACCTGATCTATATTTAAGAGTTCATAAAATTTATAGTAGTTTCACATATCCAGGTTGTCCCAAACATATTTAAATTTTTTCAATAACTTAATATAATATAGGTTTTTTTAATTTAAATTGGTTAAAATTGAAATTTTAAAAACTCAGCTCATTCTCTTTTTTAAAGATTACTTAACTGCCTCATGTAGCAAGTGGCTAGCATAATTCTAGACCATAATAACCACAACAAATGAGAGCAGAATGAATAGATGAGAAGTTATAGCATGCTAGAATCCTGGTTTTGTTCTGGAGGATGATACAGACACAGAATCATTTTAGACTTTGTTAAAATAAAATTTAAAGATAGCCCTTAAATATTTTAACATAAGGAACAGGATCTATAAACTTCCAAATCAGGAGGAGTGGAATAAAGCAAAATTTAACAACAACAAAAAAAAAACTGAGGAAAGAAAAGAACAAATAGTAAATAAAAAATCACAAAATAAGTCCTTAGAAAAAGTCCAAATACATTAACAATCACAATATACCTAAACAAATTACACTCATCCATTATAATGTCAAGTGACAGAAAGAGAAAAACGGAATAATGTTTGTATATGATTCCACTTTTACAAATTTTAAAACATGCACAAATCAATATTAAGGATTTATATATGACACATATATCAAAAAAAGTATAAAATCATGGACTGGAAGGATACACAACAAATTCATGATAATGGTTACCTCTAAGGAGGATGATAAAGGGAACCAAGGGGATATTTCTAAGGAAATGTCAACTCTATCCGTAACATTTTACTTTATTTCAAAAATATCTGAAGCAAAATGATAACATAAGGCAGATAAATGAATATATTATATTATTTTCTGGATTTTTCTGTATTTAATTTTTCCAAATAAAAATGTTAGCAATATTGAGGGAAAAAAAGACTAGAAGAAAATTTGTTCCGTTAAGTCTTGTTTAACAGTGCCTTAACACAAATTCCATGACTAGACTTATCCACAGCACTTTCTGCACTTCTTAAATGACTTATAAATCTGATTGATATACTGTCTCTTTTTTTTCTGTTCATGAGATGTATTCATAATTGCTTCACGCTGGGTTCATAGGAAGACACTGGAGCGGGCAAGATGGTAAGCCAAGAGCACAACCCCATGGACGCAGAATGCTCCTTGGACTAGCGTAGGAGGAGAGCTGATAGCGAGGATGGATTCCTTCAACAGCGGACCAACGGTCCCATTCCCATTCTTTCCCTACACAGACATGCCTGAGCCCTGCACATGAGGATGCAAAAATGCCCTAAGGGGACTCAACCGCATTCTCCTGAAGTTTAAACAGAACCAGCAGTCCTTAGCAGGAAGAAACTTGACATTTTTATTCCACAGATGATCCAGAAGGAATCAACAGAAAAAATTTTACCCCATTGCCGAGCTTCTTTCTCTTCGAAAATAGCAGTTACCACCGGATAGAGCAGTTACCACCAGATAGTGGTAACTCCCTCCAAACTCAAGAAGATACCAGAGAAGACAGGAAAATCCTTACACCCCTCAGAAGTTACTTGGGGACAGTTCAAATGGCACGGGCCTGTGGGTTTAACTGAGCAGACAGATACTGACAGTGTGGCCGACGGCTGGGACGGCTAAGGCTAGTACCTGGCTTGTGAGCCATCATTCTGAGCCATACAAGACGAGAAAGGGGGAAGGCTCAGAATTCTCAGCAACCAGTGCAGGGCCTTATATTAAAGTTCCAAAAATTCTTTGTTGGTAAGTATAGGCCCTTAGAGATTTTCTTCTAAGATTGTCGTGCCAAGGGATATTGCTTTATAAATTAAGTGAATTACTTGAGAGCCCAGAGTCTGTATGAAATTCAAGTAACCATTTTCTAGCAGCCACAGAACAAATCCAGTCTCAACTCCTGGGCTGTCCATGCTAATGTGGGAAAGCTGGGAGCAGAAAAAACAATGCAATTAAACCACTAATTACTTCTTTTAACCTGGGGAATGTATTACTTTGAGGTGATTCTTCCCTAACTTGCAGGCCAATATTTTTAAACCTCTTTATTATTATTTAAAATTTTGTCAAAAATTAATTTACATTTTCTGTTACAAACCCAAGACTGGAGAAAAGAAGCAGTCTAAGAGTGAGCTGGTTAGCAGAGGAAATTCTGGGAGGAAAGATCCAAATAACCTACACAGAGAAATGTGCATATAACAAACTCTGTGCTCTTCTGCTAAAATGAATATATAACTCAACTATTTGATTAAAATAATGTTAATTTCCCCCTCAAATGGGGGCACTGCCAATGAAATTCTCGAGGTTTTCCAAATAATAGGTAGTACTCTTAAATTCAAATATTCCTATGACACATGAAACAGACACTAAACTTTTTATTTAAGCCAAAAGGATCGTTATTTAACATTGGCATTGTTGTTTTTCATTCATTCTGTAGATCTATGTTTGGGATCTTCCAATACTGCATAACTTTTACAATAATCTTTAAAAACCCAATACTTAGAATTAAGAGATCATGTTAAGAGAGTTTTTACTCAAACTAATGTTAAATGTCTCAGCTGCCTCCTTCCTTGCTTATGTCTATTAATTTCATCAACCTTTATAAACCCAAATTCATTTATTGAGGTCACATCAGACTAGTATGTCTTCCCAAAATATTATTTTGTTGTTAGAGATAAAAGCAGTTGAGTTAAAAACTTGTCTGTAAAAGATTGGATGAACCAAAATAAATAGCAACTACCTCTTTTCTGAGATATACTTTCAGGGGATTCAGGTATAAAAGATAACAAAGTAAAAGAAAAAGCCATGTTCTAGAATGTTGGGTTATATTTTATTAGCATAAGAATATATAATGCAATAACGGAAGTACATCTTTAATATGAAATAAACAGCCTTAAACATTTCACACATCTCTTTGGTCTAAATTGCCTCTTCCACCTGACTTATGTTTTTCATGTGAGAGATTCTGTACAGATGGGAAAGCACCTGGCTGAAATCAGAAGCCTGAATTCCAGTCTGGCTCATATCTCACTTCCCTCTGCCCAAGTTTCTTCATGAGTACAAATGAAAGATGATGGGCCTGAAGATCTCATCTTCCTGACTTACTTAGCTGCTCATGTCCTTATTAATCACACTGCAGAAGTGTCCCTGTGTATATTACAGGGATGGCTATAGGTATTGGGGTCTGGGAAAAGGACAAAACAAGAGACCCTGAAGAAGAAGAAGAGGAAATAATGTATCTTGCACTTATGTGATAGGCAATGATCTAAATGTTTTATGAGACTGAGGACCTTCAGATTATGGATCTAAATGTTTTAATCCTCACCACAATCTTGTGAAGCTTTATAAATGAGGAACTGAGACTAGAGAGGTTAAGTAACTTGCTCAAGATTACCTAGCTGGTATTCTTGCCAGTAAGTCAAGACCTGGAATTCAGACCCAGGTAGGCTGGCTCAGAGTTCATTCTCTTAGCATTACACCTCTCAGAGTGGTTTGTGTCAGTTTTCTGAATTTCAAAATTGGGTGCAGATCTAGAATGCTAGAAGAGCAAAAGACTTCTGGATTGGGAAATATTTTAATCTGTAGTTCTTGCCGAAGAGCACATAACATGTAGTGGAATGTTTCCTATCCCCCTCATTGCTGAGTCATTAAACAATTACCCATAAACAATAATAAACAATTTCTCATTAAAAATACTGTATGTTGCCATTAGAGACCAAATTCTTATTTTACTTTGTCTTCTGTGAAGTATATCCAAGTGTGGATGGTCTTTTGAAGTGAATTTTTCAAGTGACTTCACTTAGATAATCTC
>RCUC01135449.1:0-14549 GCA_003697995.1 Taxidea taxus jeffersonii
TCTGGGCTCCGGGTGGGGAAAACTCTTCCCTAGAATCAAAAACCACTCTTCCTTTAACATATGTTTGGGGTTCAGAATCACACTACTCAGGTGATCTGGCTGCTCCCTGGAAAAGGAATTCAATTACGGTGTACAATTTGATAACGTACAAAGACATCTGATAGGGACAAAACAGTTCTTCTTTGGAAGAACATCCACACGGGCATCCCCAGCCTCACCAGAGATGAGATCATGATCCAAAAATTAAAAGACCCCTGAAGCAGTGCCTGTCTGAGTCCGTAGAAAATAATCTAGACTCAGATTCTCAAGAGTATTAAGAATTAATACTTAAGAGTATTAAGAATTGAGACCATTAGTTATAGTTATAACTAGTTATAGAATAATAAGTAAGTCTGAAATGTTTACTGAATAAAAGGTAGAAAGAAAACAGGAAGTAATAGAATGTCTTCTGAAGAGGAAAGATGTGGAAAAGAACAAGATAATGCTTCTAGTAATTAAAAATGTAAGTACTTAAATAGATGCTTCTGTGATGGCTTAAACAGCAGACTAACTACAGCTGAGACTAACTACAACAACTGGAGAATTGATCACCACCCAGGAGGAAACAGGAGGTAAGACACATGGAGAACCCAATGAGAAAATTTATGGTATGTCCACATGAAGAGAATCAAGAGAACAGTGTGGGGAGCATATTCCAAGGACATGCCTGAGTTTCTTCCTGAGGTCATGGAATAAAAAGCACGAATCTTATGATTCAGAAATCACCCTTGACACCTAGTGGTGGTCACACTGCAGGACACTGAGGGCACGGAGGGTTTTTGCAGCTGCCAGAGGAAAGGACAGGGGAGCAGGTCAGCCAGACTGCGCACTTCTCAACAGAGATGGTAGAAACCAGAGGCAGCAGCTGGGAAGAACAGAACTGTCAGCCCGGAGTTGCAGACCCAGCTACACCACCGGCCAGGCACCTGGCCGCCGAGGACGCAACGCGAGGTACTTTGCACCGCAGACCCTCACTGTGAGGGGCTTCTGAAGGACGCGCCTAAGGGCGAAGCCCACCCTATGGGAAAACGGTGATCAAGGGACTGGACGGTAGGTGTGTGTAACCAGTACCGATGAAGCCGAGAGCAGGGTGTACCCCTAACCACCTATACTTGTCGGAGTTTTGTGGCGGAACCTCCGGAACTACAACTCCCGTGGGGCTCTGCGCGGCATGCAGGCGCCATGGCATACGTGGTTTGCGTGGCCGTTCTAGAATGCCGCACCGAGGGCCTGGGCGCCATGTTGGGGCCAAGGGGACTGCAGAGAGGCGCTTGAAGCGGCGGGAGTGGTGCGGGAGCGGGTTGGACCTGGGCTGGTAGGAGCCCCGCCCCTCCCGCCTCAGCGGATCATGACCCGGGCAGCGGCCGTGGAGGTCGCGGTGGCGGGGGACGTGGCGTGGCAGGGCCAGCGCTAGAGATGATGCCGTTTCCGGTGACAACCCCGGGATCACAACAGACATCGCCGACGCCCAAGCGCTATGGCATCTCCTCCCCCATCAGTTTAGCAGCCCCCAAGGAGACTGACTGCGTACTTACCCAGAAGTTAATTGAAACCCTGAAGCCCTTTGGGGTTTTTGAAGAGGAAGAGGAACTGCAGCGCAGGATTTTAATTTTGGAAAAATTAAATAATCTGGTAAAGGAATGGATACGAGAAATCAGTGAAAGCAAGAGCCTTCCACAAGCTGTAATTGAAAATGTTGGAGGGAAAATCTTTACGTTTGGCTCTTACAGATTAGGAGTACACACGAAAGGCGCTGACATTGATGCGCTGTGCGTTGCGCCGAGACATGTTGATCGAAGCGACTTTTTCACCTCATTCTATGACAAATTGAAACTACACGAAGAAGTAAAAGATTTAAGGGCTGTTGAGGAGGCGTTTGTACCAGTTATTAAACTGTGTTTTGATGGTATAGAGATTGATATTTTGTTTGCAAGGTTGGCACTGCAGACTATTCCAGAAGATTTGGACCTAAGAGATGACAGTCTGCTTAAAAACTTAGATATTAGATGCATAAGAAGCCTTAACGGTTGCCGGGTGACAGATGAAATTTTACATCTAGTTCCAAACATTGACAACTTCAGGTTAACCCTCAGAGCCATCAAACTGTGGGCCAAATGCCACAATATCTATTCCAATATATTAGGATTCCTGGGAGGTGTTTCCTGGGCCATGCTAGTAGCGAGAACTTGCCAGCTCTACCCAAATGCAATAGCATCAACTCTTGTTCGTAAGTTTTTCTTGGTATTTTCTGAATGGGAATGGCCAAACCCAGTGCTACTGAAAGAGCCCGAAGAGCGGAATCTTAATTTGCCTGTATGGGACCCAAGAGTAAATCCCAGTGATAGGTACCATCTTATGCCCATAATCACACCAGCGTACCCACAGCAGAACTCCACATACAATGTGTCTGTTTCGACGAGGATGGTCATGATTGAGGAGTTTAAACAAGGGCTTGCTATCACACATGAAATTTTGCTGAGTAAGGCAGAGTGGTCCAAGCTTTTTGAAGCTCCAAGCTTCTTTCAAAAGTACAAGCATTATATTGTACTTCTAGCAAGTGCACCAACAGAAAAACAACATCTAGAATGGGTGGGCTTGGTGGAGTCAAAAATCCGAATCCTGGTTGGAAGTTTGGAGAAGAATGAATTTATTACTCTGGCGCATGTGAATCCTCAGTCGTTTCCGGCCCCTAAAGAAAATTCTGACAAGCAACAATTTCGTACAATGTGGGTGATTGGGTTAGTGTTAAAAAAGCCAGAAAACTCTGATGTTCTCAGTATTGATCTCACCTATGATATCCAGTCTTTCACAGATACAGTTTATAGGCAAGCAATAAATAGCAAGATGTTTGAGATGGATATGAAAATCGCTGCAATGCATTTAAGAAGAAAGGAACTTCATCAATTGCTGCCTAATCATGTGCTTCAAAAAAGGAAAACCCATTCAACGGAAGGTGTCACTTTAACAGCTTTGAGTGACAGCAGCCTTGACTTGTCTACAGACAGTGAAGACAGCATGTCTGTGCCTTCACCTGCTGGCGCTATGAAGATCAGCCCAGTGACTGGCAGTTCTCAGGGCAGAAACAGTCCTGCTCCTGCTGTAATGGCAGCATCTGTGACTGCCGTGCAAGTTACTGAAGTTTCCTTGCAACAAGTAACTCCTAGCGAAAGCTTAGGGGGTGCATCAATCGAAAGCATTCCTCAGACTGCCTCACAGCCAGTCCTCCTTCCGCCACCAAAGGCCACAGTTGCCAGAGTTGTTTCTTCACGTCTGGTAAACCATCCACCCAGGCCTTCAGGGAGCACTGCGACAAACATAGCTAATCCTATAGTGGGCGTCTAGTCGGCATTCTCACCTCATAAAGGAGCAAGGAAACTAAAAGAAGAGGAACGGTCTCAGAAAGAGACAAGTACAACTCCATTAGAAACTACTCTGACAGTGGCTGGCCTTGTGGCAAACATCCAGTACAGAACTTTCTAATATCCCAGCTCTCCCTGCAAATCCTGTTACTAAGAATTCGGGAAGACAGATTGAACTGATACAAACAACCTCAAGGGTCCATAAACTATATTTGTCAACTCAACCTGTTGTCTTCAGATGCTAAAGGAGGAGAACAAAGCATACCAAACTAGATTTGACTCAAGCAAGATTTAGCCTTACTTGGTAACTTCCCTTACTTGGCTAATTTTGATCAGAAGTCCAGGTTAGTATATGATGCTAGAAGTACTACTATAAATGCATCAGCAGCAGTTATAGTAACTATTTTAAAGGACGACTGCCCATAAAGAGAAAAACAAGAGAAAAAGCCCTCCAGCTATATTTGTACCCATGCCTGACATCCGGACTGGATTTATGTTTGATGCATTGTTGGGGAAAATTTGCAATACAAACTGGTATTGGAATTCCTTACACTGATGATGCACTTTATGTATATTTTTATTAGAAAGTAGAACTAATTTTAGGTTTTTCAGCTTGATGAGTTTTATTTTTTTTCCTAGTTTTCTTCATTATTAACTGTCAGACTGGATGCCCTTGCGCAGTGTGTACTAAACTCCAGAAAAACATCTATTTAGCTTGGTCCCCGTGACGTAGCTTTAACCCTTTAAAATGAAATGTCAGCTCATTGGGCACATATTTGACACAGTCTTTGGTTTTGCCAGGACGCCATCAAGAAACAATATGTTGGTTTTATCTGTGGACTTGTCTTAGAGTGCATACAATCAGCACACAGCGAATACTGTCTCAGAGCTAACAGAGCTCCATATTCTCGTGTCCTTAAGCATTTGTCCTAAACAAAAAAACTTTCACCTCCCCTCCGTTCTCTTTGCTTGTATGTATGAGGTATGCTTGTATGTAGATTAATTAAAAAATCCCCAGAATGCTAATATATTCTTAACCATGATGTGAAACCCACAATCCTGTGGCCACATGGTACAAAACACTGGATTTTGATTCCATGGCTGATATTTCACGAAAGCTTTACCAAAAGTAATGAATTGGGAAACAGTTATTGGTCTTGGATGGCTGTTTGGCCTATACAGAGGAGAAATTTTGTGTGCCCTACAGAGCATCTGCTTATGGTAAAGCTAATTTCCAGTTTAAACCTGTAGCAAAAAGGCCTCTCCTCCAAAATATTTAAGCCAATTTTTATTTTTAAAGGAATCGCTAAAATTTAGCAGTAAATTTTATATGTGGAAACATACAAAATAGTTCCTAGCAAGCACTTGATATCTAGTAGCTTCCGGTTTTTGTTTTATTCTACAAGAGATTAGGAATGCCTTCCTTTAAATTAAAAAAAAAAGAAAAAAGGCTACTCATACATAACTAAGTGGCAGGACGTCCATGTTTAGGACATGTGAATGGCAGCAGATGTAGATGAATTGAAGCATTTGGACACAGTGAGCCTGACAGTTTTTCCGGTTAGCCTGGTCCTGATTCCTGCCTTTCTACCACATGTGCATTTTTCATGTGAAACCATAATTTATTTCTTAAGCCCTTTCCCTGTCCTTCTAGATTAACTTTCCAAAGTTGGAGCATAGTCTTCTTCCTTTTAGGCTCTGCAGTAATTGGGGCTTTGTTTTCACCCCCACTTTGTGAGGTCAAGTACACAGTGTTCCTGTTGCCCACATCTTTGCCCCGTGCAGTCACCTTGCCCTTCCGCCACAGCAAATCAGGTGAAGTGTGCACGAGAGCTGTGGGGTCTGCTGGAATTGCCAGGCACAAATGTAGTCCTGTCATTTTGTTTACATGTTGGTGGAAAAATTAGTTTATTAAGTGTTTTATGTAACTCTACTTGTTTAACCACATTGGAAACTTGGAGCTTTCTAGTTTTCATTAACTGAATATCAGATGAGTTTTTTTCACATGATGTACATAGTGTCTCATGGCTGGAGTTGGCTTTGTTTTATAAAACCTCTACCCCTTGTATTTTTCAAGCGCTATTTTGCAAACAGATGATGTATTTCTCCATTGAAAACACAATAAAAATAAAGAAGCAAGCAAGGAGGTTTAAATCTGACAAAAAGAGTTCAGATGCTTGGGATGCCTGGGGGGCTCAGTTGATTAAGTGTCTGCCTTAGTTAGGCTCAGGTCATGATGATCCTGGGGTCCCTGGATCGAACCCCATGTCAGGCTCCCTGCTCAACAGGGAGTCTGCTTTTCCCTCTCCCTCTGCCCCTCCCTCTGCTCCATTTCTCTCTCTCTCAAAAAAAAAGAAAAGAAAAGAAAAGTTCAGATGCTCTTACATTGTTGCGGAGGAGGGTAAAGACACTGATGGAATTTTTGACTTTATTAAGTCTAGAATTCATGTTATAATGCTAGGGGAACATGTGAAAGCGTTAAAGCTTTATAAGGTAAAAAAATGGAGCGAAAATTTTAATCAAAAGAAGACAAGGGAAACCTGGATGGCTCAGTCGGTTAAGCCGCTGCCTTCAGCTCAGGTCATGATCCCAGGGTCATGGGATTGAGTCCCGCATGGGGCTCCTTGCTCAGTGGGGAGCCTGCGCTCTCTCTGCCTCTGCCTGCCACTCTGCCTGCTTGTGCGCGCTCTCTCTCTGACAAATAAATAAAATTTTTTTTAAAAAGGCAAGAAAAAAGGGCAGAGCATAGGAAAAAATAGGTAAAAAGAAAATACAGTCTAAGAGGGTGGAAATGAAACCAAGTATATGTCACTATACATAACAAATGGACCAGACTTTCTGACTAAGAAGAGTGCATCGGATTCCACGGAATAACTGAATGCAGCTGTATGCTACTTATGAGAGACACATCCAAAAGTTAAGATATAAAAGAATGGAAATAATACACGCTAAGGAAGAGAGACTGGTAGAGTGACAATGTCACCCAGGCAGATTTCAGAGCAGATAACAACTAGGGACAAAAAGTGACCACTGCTCTAATGGTAGAATAAATAATGTACCATGAACATGGAACAATTTGAAACTTACTTGAGCCCAATAAATTAGCTTCAACATAAAGTAACATATGGAGTGAGGGTTAGTAGAAATAGCCAAAGTATCATTGTCATAAAAGATTTTAAAGCATTAATCTTCCATTAATTGATACCAAGCCAACCAAAAAAAAAAAAAAAAAAAAGAGCAGGGGGAACAATTTTGAACACAAGAGGTTGGCAAGCTCCTATAAAGGGCTAGATAGTAAATATTTTCAGCTTTGTGAGGCCATACGGTCTCTGTCTCAACTAAACTCTGGCTTTGTGGAGTGCAAGCGGCCACAATATGTACACAGATGGCCAGGGCTGGGTTTGTTACCCATCCCCCACTGGCCAGCGTTGGTCATCCCTGATCTATTGGACATCTATTATAGTACCTTCCACCGAACTATTGGAAAGTATATATCATTCTCAAATAAGCCCTGGACGTGTGCAAAAATTAGCCTCCTGCTTGATCAGAAAATAAGACTCTGCATATTACAGAATGTTTGATTCATAGAGCGTAGCCTCTGATTACAAAACAGGTTTTATTTTATTCAATAACAAATAGCATAGAGAAGAGTTTCCTAAAGAAGATGCCAAAAAATGACTGAAACCATTAAAGACTGATGAACAGAATCTCTTAATTGTAATAAATAATGAAGAGTGAAAAGTGAAAAACAAGCCCGTGCAGGGAGATTGTAGAATACGTAAAGCTGCCAAATGATTACTATCTGGACTGTATCAAGCGTGCCAGAAACAGTCTGTTCAATACGAAACTCCCCAGCAAAACATGGGCAAGAGAAGTGCATGGGCTTCTCAGAAGAGGAGCTAGGAATGCGGTCAGCACAGAAAGATGTCCCATCTCCGTAGCGGTGAGGAAACATGAATTAAGAGCCTAGCAATTGGTCCTACAGAATGTCAGTCTGACAACATGCAGGCTTGCGGATGAGGGGGAGCTGAGGGAGCCCTAGCATGGGACTGTGAAAGTGGGAAGTGCTCTCTGCCCCTCGGGAGGCAGTTTGGACTTAACCTAGCACCATTGGCCCGCTCTTGCATGTCTCTGCCACCAGGCTGTGGGGCATTGCTGTGGTTCCTTTTACTGGTCCCCCTAACCTTGAAGGTGCCCTTCTCTGGGCCCCCTCTGCAGCTCGAACGCTACACGCCTTCAGTTTTCCTCCAGTGTGCATGTAAATGACATTTTCTACATATGCCATGGTGTCAGAAGAGTCAGGAAGCACTCTCCTAGAGACTCTGTTCCATGGATCACCAGGAGACGCGTACAGGAGTGTTGGGAGCAGCGTTTTGTGATAGCTTAAAGCTTGAAATAGCCCACAAACCCATAATTGGGGGAATGGATAGATGGTGGTGTCTTCATGCAATGAAGAGCGTAGAGCTGTGAGGTTAAATGAACCATAGCTCCATGCATCAACGTAGAGCTAGCTCATAACCTGGAGTAAACAAGACAATTGCAGAAAAATAGCAGGATACAAAGTAGAGCAGTATGGATACAAAACTTAGGGATACAAAACTGTATGATCCAACCATAAATAAAGAATAAGGGAACGTTAATCACAGAATCTGGAGTAGTGCTTCCCTTTGGTGAGATGAGAGCTAGGGAGAGGACAGGGGGGTGTAGTTTCAAGAACACAGTGAGCCTAGAAATGTTCTACCTTTTTCAGATTAGGTGGTGGATGAAGCAGTGTTTGTTTTATTGTTAGTCTAAATTGTAAATGCTCTCAGATGTGTGACTATTCTGTGGTCAAAAACCCAATACCGCAGTGGTATCTTGGAAGTGTCAGGAGCTGCATTAGGTAACGAGCTGAGCCCGAGACAGGTTTCTTTTCTTTCTACCGGCGGCGGTAGTCAGGGTCATCAGGGACCCACAGCTGCCTCTACATTCAGCCCCACCATTCTAGATCATGCCTGCAGTCCAGAAGGTCCCCTCCAGCGCAGGATGATCACAGGGCCACTGCCATTACATCAGCATTTGAAGCAGGAAGAGGAGGCCAGGCAAAGGTGTCCTTGTCAACCATATCCTTCTTCTGTGGAACTTTCCTAGAAGTCCCAGTGGGAACATGCTGTCCTCGCTCACTGACCTTTGTCACGTGGCCCTCCGATCTGCAAGGAAGACTGGGAAAGGTAGTTTTTGTGAGCTGGCGCATTACCTTGTCATTGCTCACCGTGCTGCTGTTAGGGAGGAGGAGAGAGTGGGTCCTGACCAGCAGTGACAGCCTGTCTTCCCCACAGCACTCAGATAGGTAGACGTTCAAATACTTCCAAGTAACTCAGGGATCAAGAAAGACCTCAGTGTGGATCAGAACTTGGGGGAAGCAGCTGATGTGGGATTTGGAAGGAGGGGGATAGCCTTTTTTTTTTTTTTTTTAAGATTTTATTTATTTTAGAGTGCTAGCACAGGTGGGGGGAGGGGCAGAGAGTCTCTCAAGCAGACTCCGTGCTGAGCTTGGAGCCCAACATGGGGCTCAGTCTCATGACCCTGAGCTCACGACCTGAACCGAAACCAAGAGTCAGATGCTCGACTGACTGAGCCACGCAGGTGCCCCCAAGGAGGGCCATTGCTTTACATGCTTATACTGAGTGACGCCTGGACACTGGTGAGCTCCCCACCTACTGCGCTAGGTACAAATACATGTCTGATAACCTCCGTGAGCGAAGCAGGTAAACAATACAGAGCAGAAAGCAAACAGAAAACGTGCAGGGGAGAGGATCAATAAAATGAAAAGTAGGTTCTTTGGGAAGACTAGTAGTGCAAGCTGGAAGTAGTGCATGAGCAAAGACTGAACGCCTGGGCAGTCTCCCTGGCGGAGAGAGAGAGGGAGAGAGTGTGAGCAATTTGGACGCACGCCCAGACCCAGCCCGCCGTGCGGTCCCCAGACCCCGCATTTGAACAGGCCAGTTCTTCCTCACGCTGAGGACAAGATTATTCCAATGCTGCTCCCCCGATGGCTCCAGAGGACAGAAGGAGAAGCAGCAGTTTATGAAGCCAGAGCCAGAGAATTTAAGGGCAGGAAAGTGGGGAGGGTCTCTCTGGTGGGCCCTCCAGCATGGCGAGCCCGGGCCTTTGGTTTCTCGCTGCACCCCTGCTCTTGTTCCCTGGAGCTGACCGATGCTTTCAGGACCAGAGTAGCTTCAGAAACTCCCACCTCTGGGTTCTTTTTGGTCAGAGGTTGGCCGAACAGTTTCTTTCTCAGTTGTGTATGCCCCGTGCTGCCAGTGTGTTGTCTTCAGTGACCGTGCTGTCCTTGTCCACAGTCAGCTGACTGGTCCCGATTAGATTGTATTTTAGGGAACAAACACCTCTCTTGAGGTGCCTGGGTGGCTCAGTGGGTTAAAGCCTCTGCCTTTGGCTCCGGTCATGATCCCAGGGTACTGGGATGGAGCCCTGCATTGGACTCTCTGCTCAGTGGGGAGCCTGCTTCCCTCCCACCTCCGCCTGCCTCTCTGCCTACTTGTAATCTCTGTCAAATAAATAAATAAAATCTTTAAAAAAAATACCTCTCTTAATGCTAGCAAATTCACTCATGTTTAATTTTACATAAATCTGCTCACATGATAGAAACTTTTTTGTGCCACGGAATTCTGCTGTCTCACATCAGTGCCTCTGCCATTGTGATTCCTCCCGATTCCCTGGTAATAACGTGGTATGGACCTGTGTTCATTTTCTCTTGCCATAGGATAGAGTTCTATAAGCACAGTACCCAGTCCTCAGCTTCCGGGTTGGAAGTCTGTTGTGTCGTTGGGATCTCCAGGCACCACAAGGTTAAATCCAAGATGTCACCCAGGCTGAGCTCATGTCAGGAGGCTCAGCCTTAACTGTTGCAGAATTCGTTTCCTCGTGGTCAGAGGACTGAGGTTCCCACTTCCCTGCTGGCCCCCACGTCCTTTCCACAGGGCCCCCCACACCTGCAGGTCAGTAGTGTTGGACCAGCCCTCCCTTTTTCTTCAAATCTTTGCCTTCCTTTTGGCTTTTAAAGGTTCATGGGCTGTGGTTAGGCGCCGTCCCCCGCCGCGGATAATCTCCCATTAGATGAACCCAGAGTAAACGGATCAGTTACATCTGCAAAAACCTCTTTTGCCCTAAACCAGAGCATCACTCGGGGCGTGACGGCTTCCACATGTACGGGTCCCTCTGCACTCAGGGGAGGTGAAGCTTACAAGGGCACGGGTCACCGGGGGTTGGGGGCGGTCATCTTCGGTCTGGCTACCCGAGATCCACTTCTATAACCATAGCAATGGCAGAACGCTCCACCCCTCCAGGCCCCACAGCCTTATGCCGTCATGTGTCCGTTCAAGTGCAAATGCTTGTCGGGTACATCGTGGGACTTGGGCACGGAGAGGGGCCTGAGTCCGTCCAGTAAGCGCAGCCCCCAGGTGCAGGGCGCCAGCCTCCCCACCTGCCGGCCTGTGGGACCAGAGGCCCCGGGCAGGCCATGGCCGGCCAGGTGCAGAACAGGGGTCACGGTGCTCCGGCTTAGAAAGAGGGCCGTGGATGGCGAGGCGGAGTTACTGGCGGTGTTTGAAATCCAGCCAGGCAAACTGCAGCTGGAGTCTGTGGTTCCACTTCAAGGCCTGGGACGACTCCGCCTGCCGGCCGGCCGGGCTCTGAGCCAGCCTCGGGTTTTCCTGAAAGATGGGACTCCTCCGCAGCCCAGCGGGTGACTCCCTCTGGCCACAGCCTGGGCGGGGTCTCGCTTCCTGCCCAGCTCGCTCTGCCCTTGTCTGAGCTGCTTGTGCTCGGGCACCTGGAAGCCCGGCCCGGCCGGGACCCCGGGGCGTTCACCTGTCACACAGGCTCCTGCCACAGACCACACTCCTGACGTGGCCCTTCTCCTCTTCCAGCTTCTGCTGAGACGTGCGGGTGCTCGTGAGCTTCTGCAGCGCCCCTGGGTGCATGGGGAGAATGGCTGAGGGGCATCCCAAGTTGGTCTCTCGACAGGGGCTTTGTGTGGCCCAGCGCTCTGACCTTCAGGTCCTTCCGAGGCACCTAGAGAGGCTTGAGTGGGGCACTGAGCCTCGTCTCTGCGCCACACTCCGCCGCGGCAGGGTCTGACTCTTGGCCTCTTCTGTCTGCGGGGAGACCGAGCATTTGCTGTCCTGAAGTCAGGCTCCTTTTGGACTCTCAGCTCTTTGCTTCTCTCCTCTTGGCCTCTTGAGACAGGTAGCGAGCAGAAAGTGGGTGGCTTCTGCTGAGTGGTCCGTTCAGGCCCTTCGGTTACAGGTCCTGCTTCCGCACGAACAGGCCCCCTTCCAGGCTGCTGGGGGCACGTCCCCCGTGTCCTCGTGAACCTCTGCTGCCGCCCGCTCCAAGTCCGGATGCCCGGGACACGCCGCTCCCGGCTGTTTCTGCTTCCTCGGAGGCACTTTGGGGAAATGCTTCTCACTCTCTTCCAAGCCCTTACCAGCAGCGTCTTTCCTGCCCACCTTTCTCTGAATAGCCTGCTGAAGGCTGTCGGGGCTCTTTCTGCCGTGCTCCCCGGGTTCTTCCGGCTTCTACCCTCCGCCCGACTCTGCAGTACTTTCCCTGTTGTAGGTATTGGTCACAGCAGTGCCTTACTTCACAGCACGCAAGTCCACTGTCATCCATGCAACAAACAACCGCGCATCTAGTGCCTTCTAGTGTCTCACAGCGTCAGCGAGTCGGGAGGCTGGCGCCAGGTAGCAGGACCCTCACTGCGGGCCCTCAAGCCCATGGGCTACTGGCAGCATGGAGTTCCTTGGGGTCGCAGGACTGAGGTCCCCATCTGGCCTCTGCCTTGCCTTCTGCTGCTGCTAGCTGTCAACCAGGGACCCCTCCCAGCCCTGCAGTGGGACACCCCCTTATTCAAACCCTTCTCAGAGGTCAGATCTCTGTTTTCCGTGACTGGCTGGAGAAAACTCCTTGCTTTGATGGCACTCACGTGATTAGGTCGGGCCCACTGGATTGTCTCTGTATCTTAAGATCACCCCGATCGGGGCCTCACTTAGATCTACAGAATCTCTTGGCCCTTGAACACGATAGGAGTAATCCCAGGAGACGAAGGTGTTGGGGGTCATCTTAGAGTTGGGCCTCCCTCAGTGGCCTTCTGTAGTTTCTCTGCACTTGGGCAATCCCATGCAGACCCTACTCAAGCAGGTACATGCACGGGGTTTGGGTCAAAGTCTGTTGTTTTAGCAATGGGATTGCATACTTGATTTTCCTGCCAATCTCCCTCTACATCTTTTTTTTTTTCTTTGAAGATTTTATTTATTTGTCAGAGATGGAGAAACTCCCCTCACATTTATTACAATTCCCATTCATTCACTTTAGGAATTAGGGAATATTCCATGGTGTGGACGAAGTTCTATATATGTTTTGGGATCATTAAGAACAATTTCACAATATAGGACTATGCATGACTTACCACTAAAATAGATAATAATATGTATTACTCACCACTAAAATGAAAAGGACTTTTAGTTAAACTGGACACAATGCTTCACTATTACTTATATTCTTAGTTTCGTACTTCCCTAAAGCGCTCTAGTAAACGTAAAGATTTATTTATTTATTAAAAAAATTTTTTTTAAATTTATTTATTTGACAGAGATCACAAGTAGGCAGAGAGGCAGGCAGAGAGAGAGAGAGGAGGAAGCAGGCTCCCTGCCGAGCAGAGAGCCCGATGTGGGGCTCGATCCCAGGACCCTGGGATCATGACCTGAGCCAAAGGCAGAGGCCTTAACCCACTGAGCCATCCAGGCGCCCCCTAAAGATTTATTTAAATGTGGATTTTCATCAGTATTCATTTTGTGCATACATGAAAAGATAAAGGCGAGTGAAATAAGTCCAGTGTCTGATTCTTCTTTTCAAGCCCAGGCCATGGATGTGCCTGTGCGCACACAGTGGCCTCTTCTCTGCCCTCGGGAGCACAGAGAGGGCCCCACCGTGATCTCTGCAACCTTCTTCCCAGCAGTTGGCATGAAATTCTGTGAGTTTTGTATGTGACAGCCCGCGCTCATGCTCCTTCTTCAAATAATCCGTAGCTGACTGAAATATTGTAGGATTTACCCCCACCTCCAGCCCAGCTGGGAGTGACAACCAAGTTCTTCTCTCCCGGCTGTGGCCAGGCTGACTGGCTGCATGCATACAGGACGCCTTAACACTTTCAAAGATGCAAATAATGGCAAGAATTTAAAATGTAAAGAAAAGTGCATCTAGGAACGGATGACATGTTGACCCTGAGTGTGTACGTTCATTCATTCGTTTAGTAGATTGAGGAGGATATACGTTTAAAAACATTTACTTATTGGGATGCCTGGCTCAGTTGGTTAAGTGTACAGCTCTTTTTTTTAAGATTTTATTTATTTATTTGAGAGAGATAGAGAACAGAGGGAGAGTAAGAGAGAAAAGCAGACTCCCGGCTGTGCAGGGAGCCCAGTGCTGGGCTTGATCCCAGGACCCGAAAGCAGATGCTTAACCTACTGAGCCACCCAGAGCCCCCAAAGCGTACAACTCTTGATCTCAGCTGGGGTCTTGATCTTGGCTCGGGTCTTGATCTCAGGGTCATGAGTTCAAGCCCCACGTTGCACTCTGTGTTGGGTATGGAGCTTACATGAAAAAAAATTTTTTTTCACCAAAGTTACATAGGTGCGCAGTTAAGGCAGTCCTCATTAAAAACAAAACTACAGGGTCACCTGGGTGACTCAGTGGGTTTGGCTAGGTCTCTGTCTTTGGCTCAGGTCATGATCTCAGGGTCCTGGGATCGAGTCCCACATCGGGCTCTGTGCTTGACAGGAAGCCTGCTTCCTCCTCTCTCTGCCTGCTTCTCTGCCTACTTGTGATCTCTCTCTGTCAAATAAATTAAAAATAAAAAAATTATTTAAAAAAATTAAAAAATAAAAACAAAACCAAGAAGACCACACATGGAGTTCCCCGCCCCAGCCTGCCCTTCTTCCCAATTTTGCACTCCTCCAAGGAAATCATTCTCATCTGTGAACTATTTCTTTCTTGTCATTTATTATTTTTTTATTTTTTTAAAGATTTATTTATTTGACAGATAGAGATCACAAGTAGGCAGAGAAGCAGGCAGAGAAAGAGAGGGGGAAG
>RCUC01135451.1:0-64784 GCA_003697995.1 Taxidea taxus jeffersonii
CTGGTGGTGATAAATAATTTAAGGTACAGTGATCAAAAACTCCCTGGAAAAGGGAACTTTTTATGGAAACAAGGGACCTTTAATCCAAATATATGTAAGAAATGAATGGTTGTAGTAACCAGTATGTTAGCCAAGAAGTTCCAAAAGTCATCTCCCAATTATTTGCTTTCTCTGCATTTATAAAGTTACAGCCAAGTAAAATATACCTTTTAAAACATTTTCAATTTCCTTAGAAACTTTGAGTATTATATCCTCTTCTGTCAAGAATTGAATATTTAGTTAGCATATCTGATTAGAACTATGTGTCAAAATGATTAGAGTCAGTAGGTTAATTATAAAAGACAGTGTTATTAAGAATTAGTATTTGTTATGTTCTTAGTGGCCAGAGTTTATTTTTTAAGTGTATTCCATCATGCCCCAAGGGTATTTATAGACCAAACTTCTTAGCAAGTCTGGCTTTCCTGATTTCACTCCATGCACTCGGCTTGTGCAAGTGGCTGTTGAACACCAGCCAAGATGATTCACTTTTTCTCATAAGATAGAGCTTCTTTCAGGATGGTTCTATCTTGAGATATCTGTTTTCTGCTACTGGTTAAATACCAGTGACATATAAGGTAGTAAGCATTCATTGAACGCTTTAAAATAAGTAGTTTTGGACTGTTTAAAAATCAGAAAGCTGGAATCATGATGAAAAAGTAAAGGTGGATCATATCACTCCTTTACCTCCCACCTTAAAACTCTAAATACAGATAGGAGGGAGAAAAAGAAATTGTGAAAGACCAAGAGAAATGTCCAATTAGCTTGACTACTTATACTATAGTTGTAATTTCTCTCTTTTTAAAACAGTCCATGGTTTATATGTGCTTCTCAGCTGAAACTTAGAAGATGAGAAAAGATAGGATATTTGGAATGTCATATACAGGGGAGCATTTCTGTCAGGCATATTATTGAAGCTGGAAAAAAATGAAATTGAAACAAAGAACACTTGCTACTTTAACTCATTAAAAAAAAAACATAATGTTCTTTACTTACTGACTGGAAAGACTGTATTTTCAAAGAAAAAAAAGTGCTAATCTAAATGGGAGAAAATGTAATGATTCACTATGCAATGATATGAAATCAGAAATATTTTAAATTGGGTATTTTACTGTATGGAGGGGTAGGTATTTTGAATAGAAATGGTTTTGCCCATCAGGTGGTGAATATTTCTTACAAATTGTAGTAAAGAGAATAAAATCGGCTTGTCACTAAATATTTTTTTTATTGACATCTTTAGCTTGTCTTCATGCCAGTAATTAAATTGCTAATTATGTGTTTCTGTTACTGTGGTCATGCTTTTATTACATAATTGCTTCAAGTTTTGCTCAAATCACTAACAATATTTATTTAACCTTTTTGTGCATTAGATAAATTTTAATATATAAAAGCTTTGGAACAGGTTCATTGACTCTGTTTTGATTAGAAAAATCAAAGGAATTCTAACCTTTCTTAGAGTTACACGGGTTGGGTCATTTTCAATGAGATTGCTGATAATTATTAATTCAAGCAATAGCAGTCATTGAAAGACCAATTGGAATAGAAGAGAAAAGATACAAAGAAAACTTTTCAAAAGCCTAGTGTCCATTCTAGGAAAATAAAATAATCTTCTTTAAGTAATTAGAAATATAAAATTAATAATTTGATCCTTAATCTGTGCCCATATTTAAAAAAAAATAATTTGGTTAAATTGTGGGTAATTGAATTACCAAGCTTCCTGTCCCCTTTTGAATGTAGGCATAATTTTTGTCAGTGTGTCAATGTATTCATGATTTTTTCTCATTTGTTTATTTTATGCAAACCGTAAGAGACATTTTTCTCAGTGAAGATTGCCTCTTTATTTTATTTTGAAATATTTGTATATTTGTTTCATTAAATGAGATAATGCTTTTTCTTATTAACATAATTTCCAGTACATTAAACATATTTCTCCACAGACAGAAGAGAGGAATCAAATTAAATGACAGCTAAATCACTTGCAGCAATTTCAACTGTTAAAAGAAATAAGTGTCTCTGTTTTCTTTGTGATCACAAGATGTGCTGTAAAGGGAAATGAAATACTAAAGAAAGAAGGGAAAACATAAAGAAATAATGACTGACTTATTGCAGTAATACCATGGAGAGAAGAAAAATTCACTACAAATAAAAGGAAAAGTAATATAGTGGATTTGAAAGTTACCAAAATTCATTTCTTATTGATGAGTTCAGTGGAAGCCTAATACTAAGTAAACTGATGAAAAAAAATCAATGCAATAAACTATGAATGATGAAAGTTGAAATAAATACTTTGCGTATAAAGGGCCATTATTCTAAATGTCTTTAATTTTTTAATAATTCATGTCTTTATGTTTATAAAAAAGGAGGAATTATTGCTTGGTGGACTTGAAATGCATATAAAAAGCATCTACTAGAAGCCCATATTTAGTAATAAGTCCAATGATATTGGCGACCTTATGATTTTTAGTATCATATTCTGACTTTGACAAAAGTGCATTAGGGAGGTGAACCTTACTTTTAAAAATGGTGCTGACACATTGTACTGGATGCATTTATACAGCATACCTACTTTGTCAAGGATAAACTGCTTTCCAAAGAGACAAAAAATTTTTGGACCATAGGAAGAATGTAACTCAGAATATGTATTTATGTATATTGTATATGCTTATGAATATTCTGGAGGAGAGCAGTGGCAATTTTGACAAAATTCAACATTTCCACACATACACATATGCATACATATATATGAATGTGTGTATTTTTTTTATTTTGGTAAAGCTGTTAAGTGTTCAAATCCAGCATACAGGCTACCTGGTTCTGTGTATTTGTAGGTGGACTTATGCACTCATTTTCTCTCTTCACACATCATTGAAAAACAACAACAATAACTAGTTAATTTAATCAATTCAGTCAGAAGCAGTCAATTCACTATGGGAAAAAAATCACTTGAGCCACTTTTACTGAATTGATTCTTATCTGCGTTAACCTAAGATAGCTGATCTTGAAACCCTCACAAACTTTTGTCTCTCTCCCTCTCCTGTCCCCCAGTCAGTTCATCCTTCATCCTTCATCCTCTCTCTTTCCCTTTTGCCCTGCTCTCCCCTCCCCCTTCCTTTTGGGTTCTTTTCCTCTTTCCTCCAACATGTTAAGAAGCCTTTTCCATCTGCTCCCTCTTCTCATTCAACCTCTTCTCTCCCACTCCACCACACACACAGCTTCCACTGCCCCACTGGAAAAAAAAAAAAAATTCTAAAGCTGGTGTTTCTTTTTTTGAATTACAGAGATTTGAAACTATTGCTTTGCTGAAAACATCTGGCTGCTAGTCTAGAATGTGACTGTTAAGGTAATGACTGTGGTTTTTCCACTTTAGAGACCCTTCATCCCAAAGGTTCTTGGATCCCCACTCAGTATAAGCTTTAAGACCATCTCTGGGATTGTTTTCTTCTTAGTATGGTACCTTTGTGAGTATGTTGTGTGTGAGCTGCAAGGTGCACATTTTTCTGAGGGGTGGGGGAGAGCTGACATGCAAGGGAGGGGAAGGAGGCAATGTTAATGTTCCGGAGTGCTTTTGTGTGCCCACTTTGGAAATACTTCCCCTTATCTTTCATTCAGAATGCAGGGGATAAGGCAAAAGCGCAGGCCACAACTGAGAGATTTTGAATTATGCATTAAGCTGATAATACCCCAGAATGCAAGCTTATGTCAATAAATAACTAGGCTGGTAGGAGGAAGGAGGTCACTTTACTTGTGTGAAGGGCACCACACAGGGAGAGAATAGAGGAAGCCTAGGTGAAGGGTGAAAGGGAGTTCACATACTTTAGCTTGCTGTGGTGAAGAAGTAAGAAGAGTTAAGTTAATATTGAAATTATTGCCTAATGTTTATTTGCTTTTAAATTGATTTAGCCAAGATAACAAGACTCTTCAGCGTGGACCCTATGTGCCCAGGTTTGCATTCACGGCAGGGTTAGCCCTTCTGTGGAAACTTATGTAAAGAAATTCTGTCTAGGGGAGAAGTTAATTTGAATCCTTTAATGGGACCTATAAACTCTTTAAAAAAGCAAAATTTTTCATGATGGAGTTTGGCAAAATACATAATAGGACACTCAGGGTTTTGTTTCACTGGGTATCCTTCCCTTATTAATATGTAGTAGAAAAGCAGTAGAAGGTAGGCTAGTGGAAGGAGCAGAAAGATTAAAAGAATGCTGTGAATTACCTCCATGGCCCATGATACTGCACTACCCAATGCTGATGAAAACCGATTCTTTAATCTTTGCATTGCTTCTCCTCCTTTAGTAAAATGCATCAATGAATGTGACCATTTTCTATGTGAGAAATTAATCATGGCGGAGGTACATACACACACACATACACACACGATTTTAAAAAATATTTAGTTATGTCTCCCAAGAAAATGGAAAATGTCCAGAGTGGAAGCCTTAGCCGATAAACAACTGAACCTCTGCCTTTTTCTCACCAAAAAAGGAGAAGAAATTACACATATATCTCATCATTTTCCTACTTTTAGACAGCAACTTGAAGTCCCTGATTGTGCAATCAGAAGCTTGTGCTTAGACTCTCTGAAGCAGTGAATATGTTTGTCAGGTCAATTCTATATGCACACATGCATATATATACACCAACAAATTAAAAATGGATCTGGGAAAACACCCTTCTCCTCAGAGAGTCATATCAAGCAGTGTTTAAATTAAATAATTTGTGGAGTGTGGGGAATAAAGCCTTTGTAGCAGTATCTGGAGGTTATCTTCCCTTGGGAAATTCCTGCCATTTAGTCCAATCTGGTGCATGCCAGTGAGATACACATTCATGTATACACATATTAGTAGATAGATTTTATTTTGCATCTAAATTTTATTAATTTCTTTGCGTTATCTGCCATTTTGGGGTTCATGTCCACTCCCCCCCAAAAAAGGTGAACCTCTTGTAAAGGGCTTAGGTCATTAAGATCCAAACAAAAGAAAGGAAAGGTTTTTAGTGAGCAGAAATTAAGGAATGCTTACTTCTCCTGGCATAAAGCCAGTTATCCCACAGCTCCTGGGGGAGCATGACTGTGATCGGGAGTACATTTCAGCTCAGGTCAGGGTTTGATTTTGCTCCCAGCCCATTGACTGAAGGCAAAGAGGAGACATGGCTGTGATGAGGTAATGTGAGTGGGTAAACCACATGTAGCAGAAATTAGTTGATTCTTGCTACTTGTCCTAATCAACCAATATGTAATCTGAACTGGATGTTAGTAGCTCATGCCATGTTTCTATTGCACTCATTTCTCTGTAGTCAATGTATTCATATGTAATCAGCACACCTGTCCTGTGCAGTACAGAGGCCAATCACAATAGGGATGGTGAATGAAATGTTTAGAGGAAGAGGGAGAGCCACAGAGGGAGAAGGTACCTGACTATATATAGGGAATTTAAAAAGTCCTGGTTAGAGGTATTTTCAAGAGCAAATAGTTAACTTTCCTCAGGGCTAATATTATCTTTGTACCCTTTAGACTCCCACCTTAATCCCTTAAAAAAATTCTTGCAACTTACTAGTAGCCTGTATAGAAACCATGATTTAGGGCAAAATTCCTGGTGACTCCTGGATTCTGGATACCCTCCCCCCCTCACCTGCTATCACCCCGTTTCTTTGACGAAAATACTGGTGTATTATTTTTCTAGGACTGCTATAACAAAATGCCACACCAGATGGCTTAAGTAACAGAGACTTATTTTCTCACAATTTTAGAGGCTGGAAGTCTGAGATTCAGATTGGTCAGCAGGGTTGGTTTCTTCTGAGGCCTCTCTCCTTGGCTTGCGAAATGTGCGTCTTCTCCCTGTGTCCTCACACAGTTGTCCCTCTGCCTGTGCATGTGTTGGGTGTCTCTTTGTGTCCAAATTTCCTCTTCCTGTAAGGACACCAGTCATATTGGATTAGCACTAACCCTAAAGTCCTGGTTTTAACTTAGTCATTTCTTTAAGGATATTATCTCCAAATATGATTATATTCTGAGAGGGTTAGGGCTTTAACATGGGAACTTGGGAGCACACAGTTCAGCCTCTAACAACTAGGCTTCCAAAATATTTGGTAGAATGATATTTTTCCATTCATTTCCGCTATCTTACTTAGAGATTCATTCCCCTAAGCTTCATTCTCTCCTGCATGTTTATTTAGCACTGATTGGAGGTAATTTATTACAATTAATGTAGGTGGTTGTGTTTTGTTGTTTTAAGAAGTGAGGGTTGGGAAAAGAGAAAAAAAGCTTATGTAAGAAGAAAAAAAAACCCAAATCTTGCCTAAATATTTTTAAAAAGAGAAGGTCTTCTCTTTCTCCTACTAGGCTAGCATGGCAGCAGAGCATAGTTTTATCACAGGGGCCAAGAAAGCAAGTTTTCAAGTCAGTGCCACACATACTAACTCTGACTTTGAGCAAGTTGCTCAGCCACACTATTCTCTTTATTGGGTCTGCCTCTGTATATTGTGGATAATAAATAGAACGGTTTCAAACAGTTGCTGGGAAGATTAATTGAGATGATATTGAGATGAGACAAGAAAAAGAGAGATTTTTGTCTCTTTAGGAGCACCACCAAGGAAAAGTGATACAGCCAAAAGGCAGCTATCTACAAGCTGAAAAGTGAGCCATCTCCAGACACTGATTCTGCCCACACCTTGATCTTGGACTTCCTAGGCTCCAGAACTATGAGAAATACATTTTTGTTGATCAAGCCACCCAGTCTATGATATGTTGTTATAGCAGCCCTAGCAGACCTAAGAGATTGCTCAATAATAATAATTGACCTAAAAACAACAACAACAAAAACCACAGACACTTACAGAAAGCTATACTGTCCACTGGTGCTGGACAAAATACTCTTCCTGAATTTCCTCTGATTATAGATTGTTAGAGATGGAGGCAGGAACAAGTTCTTTTTCTGTTAGTTCAAGTGGACTTTGATAGAGAGTTGGATTCACAAAGTGTAGATAAAACAAAAGCAGGCTTTAATGTTAACTCCTGTCCTCCAAAGATCCAAAGATCCTTGGTCAAAAAGTAATGAGTCAGAGGGACATTGGAAAAGAGGGCATGGGGTCTTCTGGCAGACTGAGTGTCCCCAGGAGCCTGGCTTGTTTTCCTCTGGAGAAACTCAGTCTGTGAAGCACAAGTGGCACATACCAGGTGTGTGTCCCTCTGATCTCTGAGTGAGACAAGCCACCAGACCCTCTCCTTGTCCACTAGACAGAGGCTCAGCCTGAGTCTGGGAGTCCCAGATAGACCAGAGGCCACAGGACATTCAGGACCAGGCTGTCAGACAGAGGGTATCCATAAGTCTTTGTGAAATGTATAGTTAAGTGCCAAACACGTGCTCAGGATTAGGTCAAGTGTTGCCAGCAATACTGAATATGCTGTTCTATAATCAACTTGCACCAGCCAGCACTTTATTCTTAAAGCCCTCAGGGTTCAACTACTTTAGAAATAGTCCTCTAACTAAAGAAATATCCATTGTTACCCATTGTTTTAGGTTGCATTTCCTTAAGGAGCTGTTGGCTTCATAAAGGGAATTGTCCCATGTGAAAATCTACTTCAAGTCACAGCCCTTAGTTTTGAGAGAAGCTTGGGAAGTAGAAAGGCACTTTGAACTGGATACAAAAACAAGGAGTTAGAGCTATGTTAAAATAATAACGCCAAGGATACTAATAGGATGTTTATTGAGCATTTTCTCTATGGGAGACCGCATGCTAGGGTCTTTATATTTGTTATTTTATTTAATTCTCTCCATAATCCTACGAGATGGGTATATTATCTCAAGTTAACAGATAAATAATGAAGTAAAAAGGATTGCCAGGATTCAAACCCAACTCTTTTGGTTATTTATTTAGGCTTCATTGCAAGCAGTGCAGTAATTGCTGTATCTGGATGATGATAAGAATCACCTGAAGTATTTTTTAAACATATTTTAATACCGTATATAACTGTAAAAGTATGAAAACATAACACAAGAGATTATTTTTATAATTTATCAATTGGGAAAGACCATTCTAAGGAACAAACAAAATCTCTGATTTAAGTTACATACAAAGTTAAAAACTTTTAGAAAGTAGTAAGAAAAAGGTCAATCACACAATAAAAAAAATGGGTATAGGATATAAACAGGAAGTTAGTTCATGGAAGAAATGAGAATGATTAATAAACCTATGAAATGAGCTGAAATTAAAAATTAAAGGTGAGATACTCTTATTTGAAAAATATTTTATTTATTTATTTGACAGAGAGAACGCAAGCAGGGGGTGCAGCAGAGGGAGAGGGAGAAGCAGGCTCTCCTCACTGAGCAGGGAGCCCAACTTGGGCCTTGATCCAGAAACCTGGGATCATGACCTGAGCTGAAGACAGATGCCCAACTTACTGAGCTACCGAGCTGCCACAAGATACTCTTTTTAATATGTTAAATTGGCAAAATTTTTAATTATGAAAAATATTTAGCATCCATGAGTTGTGAAGAAATGGACCTTTTTGTACTTTTTGTAAGTAAGAGGTAGAAAATGATATAGCTCTTCGGAAGGGCAATTTTTCAATATCTATTAAAATTTTGAATTCTCCTATCTTTTATGCAAAAATTCCATTTCTATACTGCAAAAAAACACATGCAAATGAAGATAGAATATAAGGATGTTTATAGAGCATTTTTTTTGCACATTTAAAACCAACTAATACATTAGGACAATAGTGAAAGCAAAGTAAAGGCTAAAATATTTATGATTATTTATACTATGGACTATTATATAGCCATTAAAAATAATAAGAAAAATAAATACTTTTATTTATTTATTTCTAAAGATTTTATTTAGAGGTAGTGTGAACAGGATGGTCAGAGTAGAAGGAGAGAGAATCTCTAGCAGACTCCATGCTGAGCATAGAGCCCAATGCAGGGCTCGATCCCATGACCCTGAGATCATGACTTGAGGTAAAACTAAGAGTCTGTTGCTTAACTGACTGTGCCAACCAGGCCCCTGAAAAATAGATAATTTTAGATAGATCTAAATATAAATCAGAATAACATGAAGTGAAAAAGTTAATTTATAGAACAGTATGTGTAGTCCAATTTTGATTATGAAAAATGCATACACAAATAAATTATAAGTGAATACATAAGGAGACTGTAAAGACACATCTATATTTAATAGTAATTAACTCTGTGAGGGGCAGCTGTTGAGGGCCTAGCAAGAGCATTCTTTTTCATGTTCTTATTTGTATTGTGTTGAGTGTGTCGATTTTTAGTCATCAACATATATTTCTTTTTCATTTAAATTTTTATGATGTGCCTCCCCTTAGTGATTGAAATATTATTGATTTTAGAAAATATGATTGACTTTTATATTGATAGATAAAAATATATGAATGGATAGAAAGACAGACCACAGACAGTGTCTTTATAGGAGATAGGTTTTCCTTCTGCTTTCCATATATTATTGGCCAGATATTCGATAGTGCATACTATTGCTCCACCCAAAATGTACTGAAAAGAAAATCCCAGGGGCGCCTGGGTGGCTCAGTGGGTTAAGCTGCTGCCTTCGGATCGGGTCATGATCTCAGGGTCCTGGGATCGAGTCCCGCATCGGGCTCTCTGCTTGGCAGGGAGCCTGCTTCCTCCTCTCTCTCTGCCTGCCTCTCTGCCTACTTGTGATCTCTCTGTCAAATAAATAAAGAAAAAAAAAATCTTTAAAAAAAAAAAAAAGAAAATCCCAAAGATTGGGATCCAGGGGTTAGCATTTCACGAAGCTCCTGAGGTAAGTCTGGCAGTTAGTTGGGTTTGAGAGTAACTGCCAAAGGCTTCTCATCTCCAAAGGATTTAAAGGCTAGGAGAACCTTAGAATTTTCATATGCCTAGAAAGAGTGATTTCAGTTCAATTTTCCTTGAAGGTAAATTCTAGAGAACTTAATTGTTTCCTTTACATTCATGAATACTGATTCAGCGCTCCTTTTTGGCTTCCGGGTTCTTAATCCACTGTGATGATGCTATTAGTTTGGTGAGTTTTCCACAGTTGCTGAATATCCTATACTTCATGCTGCTATTTCTATTAACTGCATATGCATATGGTCAATGCTCTAATTCCAAAGTCAACACTTCTGAGTACGTATTTAATTGTTTACAGAATAAACAGTGGGGTAGTTTTAGAAAGCCCATGACTGGTTTTCCACCTCTTCTTTTACCTCTTGTTTTCTTTTTTTTGGGGATATGTTGCAGAATTTTTCAGGCTATTGCAGTCTTAGAAAGAGACCTGATTACATTTCATATATGAGCTCCTTCTTTTCCTGTACCTATTGTTGGAAAGGAAGGGCCAGATGTGTGTGTGTGTTTAAAAGAACCTTGAATTAATCTACATAACTTTGAACAATCATGTTTGCCTGCCGTCAAGTCTTTCTGACACACCAGTATGCACACCAAAGTTTGTCTTCTTAACAATAGACACTTACTTTTTTGTTCCCAGATTTACTGGTATTAGCTTAGGATGCAATTTCCTCCCATATGAACTGAGAGACAGGATTCATTTTCCCTTGTCTGCTCAATAGTTCCTTCTATACTGATCCATTTTGCCTTCTGTCCCTTGTGTGTATCTTATTTTGGAGGTCAGATTATGGGTGAGCTATTATAACCCCCATGAGTACTAAAAGAAAAATCTTTGGAGAAGAATACAAAATATATATTTGTGGTTTGTATCTTGAGGGTCTTCTTCACATTCCGTATTTTAGAATCTTAGTGATGCTGGCGTTCCAACCTTCTGGTTACAGTATCTACTCCTGGTTAAGTGTCTCTCGCTACAAAGAAAGCTACAAGAATGGGAACTGTTATAAAGCAGGGGGTGGGGGAGAAGCTCTTCAATAATTAGGATTCATCTACAACTAGAGCATTTTATTAATTACACATTGTAATCACATGGATAGTCACAAAACCAATCGTGCAAGTCTGTATTTAGAGGTTTGTAGACAGAAGACTTAACGTAAACATAGAAATGTTAAGCCTACTCAGCTGTAACCTGCAAAGAAGATAACAAGAAGGATTCTGTTCTCTGTATGATTTGTGAACAATGCTAAGTAAATATTCATCATTAATATATAATAACTGTTGCTTTTGGCAGTTCACTTTTCATTTAATTTGATAATGTGTCCAGTAAATGAAGTGGTACAGGCTACAGTGTTTTTCCAACACAATTGCATATTTTCAATCATTGTTAAATGAAGGCAGCTCAAGGCAAAGCTTTAACCCCCACTAGTTTTGTGTGTGATAAAAAGAGAAGGCGCTATCAATCTTTATTGTCTGTCTCGCTTACTGTAATTGCATTCAATAGTCCACTGATTCTGTTGTCTGTGCTAATGTCAGGAACAGAGGAGAGCCAGATGCTCAGACTTGATCATATGCATCCAGTGGCCACTTTGATAAGTTGGCAGCAAGTCGCTGGGTTTGATGATAAATTGTTAACACTATAGATTATGAACAGCTGAACACTGTAGTGTGTACATGGAGGAAACTTCTTACCTTGTTTTAAATCTGGCATCATGATGCTAGCTAAAGGGCATGTCATGTATTATTCAAATGCATCTTGCACTGGAAATGTGCCAATGACTCATTGTATCCCTATGAATAGTAAAGTCAACAACAACAACAAAAATCCACAGTGATTTGAACATGACATTAATGGTCCTGGGATTATGAAAAGCATTTTGAAATACTGTTTAATAGTTTTGATTATATAATTCAACAAGAAGAAAGCTTCTAAGTTGTATTCACATTTAATCCATATTAAATCATGGCTCTTCATGGTCATTTCTGTTATATTAGCTGATAATGAGTATGTTTTCTAAAAACAAACTGGTTTTTCATTAGTTAAAACCCATGGCAATTTGCTTGTGAAGGGACAAAAATTAGTGCTGCAGGGCAAGCAATGTGTTGACATTTTTGCCAAGATTTTATTTCATGTAGATGTTCTGCGTCTAAGAGAGATGTGATATAGGTCATTTGTACAGAGTATACGGTAGGTCTTATTTCTTTTGAGCTTATGTGACACTCATAAAAGTTCATGTCATGGTTCTCAAGTCATTGGCCAACTCTTATAGCTGTTTAAAAAAGCTGAGATGACCGTAAACTGTATAACAGTCTCATACCAGGGAACACTGAGCTGTTGACCACATTTTATTTTATTATTATTTATTATTTTTTTTAAAGATTTTATTTATTTATTTGACAGAGAGAGAGAGATGACAAGCAGGCAGAGAGAGAGGAGGAAGAAGGCTCCCCACTGAGCAGAGAGCCCGATGTGGGGCTCGATCCCAGGACCCTGGGATCATGACCTGAGCCAAAGGCAGAGGCTTTAACCCACTGAGCCACCCAGGCGCCCCTGTTGACCACATTTTAAATGGAAAATCCTAAGTGCAAGCAGATGAATATTTCTTTACCATTGGAGGAATTGCTCTCTGATCATTATATGGTTCAGTTTCCCTAAAGTGAACACCTGTAAGAAATACTGTTGGATTTAAGGATGAAGAGAAGAAATGTCTCTTGCCTATCTGGTGTGTTCCTTTTTTAGATAACAGAGATTTTGTAATCCATTGTGAATTCCTTTTTGCCTGTGCTGCTAGGAAACTCAAAAGTCATTCATACTAACCTTTTTTTGAAGTTTTTATTTAGATTCCACTTAGTTAACATGCAGTGTGATATTAGTTTCAGGTGTACAGTTTAATGATTCAGTACTTCCATACAACACCCAGCGCTCATCACAAGGGCACTCCTCAGTCCCGTCTGCTATTTAACCCATCTCCCTACCCACCTTTCCTCTGTTTAACCATCAGTTTGTTCTCTATAATTAATCTATTTCTTGGTTTGCCTCTCTCTCTCCCCCCCTCTCTCTTTTTGCCTGTGCTCCTTTGTTTAGTTTCTTAAAATTCGTACTCACTTTTTTAAGCTAAGTTTTCAGCTGTGATTATCTCTGCTTCTTTTTCTCCTTCATTCTTTTCTTGTGACTTTATCTTGTTTTTCTTGTCTCTTATTGGCAAGATGGATGTATTAGGTAAATGGATAATAGAGTGAAGAGAGGGAATAAACTTTACCATGAGGCTTTAAGGACAGAGCCCTGTGGCATTTACTTGTCACCAGGTCTCTAGTTATGACCAAGCTACGATTCTAGCTGACATTGGAAAAGTTACTTCAGCCTCCAGGGTCAGTTCCTCATCTTAGGAAAAAAAAGAAAAAAAAAAAGGATATAATAAAAGCATTTAAGATTTTGGTGAGGTGTAATTAATTAATATGAAGTAAACATTTAATCAATATTAGCAACTGTGATGGTGGTAATATTTTATATGAACCCTGGAATGTAAAGATAATACAGTATCACCCAAATGTTAGGCTTTACTTCTGATGGCATCTGTAATTGAGTCCAAACTGTAAGGTGATCTCACGCATAATTTGGTGTACTATAAGTTAGATCCTGTTTTAAGCAAGCTGATATATGAGATGATGGGTCCATAATCAAAGGAACTCTCGAGACTGATACAAAGTGAAGGTCAAGCAAAACTTTATTTTGCGCCAAGCATGGAGAATCAAACCAACCATTCGGGGCCGCCTCTTACAGAGAGGGCGGCCCCTCCCAGCCTCACAGACTAACTTTTATAGAGCAAAGGCCATGTGGTTGAGCCTGGCCACACACAGGTGGCCAATGAGATTGCAACACACAGAGAAATTTGCACAGTCATGCTAGCTCACACAGGGGTGGCCAATTGAATTACAATTCACCCCATAGTAGCTATTTGAACTAGCCTATCACCTTGGTCAGAATTGGTGCCCAAAAGGCCCCCAAAAGGCAAGGCCCACACTCCTTGGTAGCTAGGGAGACAGTATGCATGCTCCACTGATTGGATGTCTCTACCTGACCGGACTCATCCCTGCATAAGGGCTGTGTTCTCTCCACCTGACCTGACCCGCCCTTGTATTCCGGCTCTGTTATCAGGGACTGGTCATTTTACTAGTTTCCCGGACTTGCTTTTAAGTAAGTTCCCCTGGGTGGGGGCAGGGTCAGTTTGAGTTTTACTGCATAAACAACAAAATGGCTGTTCAACAGAGATGAAATCACTCTGGCTAAATAGGCCCTTACATGAGACTCTTGGTTTACTCATTTGATTATTTAAGAGATGTACTCTTCATTCATAAAAGATGTTTAACTTTGTAAAATTCTTTATATGAGTGTTCTTTGGGGGCGTGATTTCAGAGTTTTCTGTAAAAACGAGTGATTTCCATTTATACAGGATTTGCAAGAGCTTATTGTTGGTCTACAGTAAGATCCCATTCTCCTTCATTGAACACTTGAGACAGAGTTTGACCCAGATGAGCCTCTATCCTGGATCTCTATGATTATTGCTTATCTTTTGTTTCTTGTGAGGAAACTCAGTTTCCTGTGGCCTGAGGGGCTGTTCCTTCCCAGACTGGTTCCTGCCTTTCGGTCCCTTGTTTGTTATAGTGCCTGGGGCTTGCCTTTGGGCTCCTGGCCACTCCACCTACACACTCCCCCTTGTGACTTCACCCAATCCAGAGGCTTTAGTGACCACCTCTTTGCTGGTGGCAAATACTTACTGAAATACTTACTGAAATAAGAATGACTGGAGAAAGAGAGAGCCTGAGGATGGAGAACAAGCTAGATTTTAGATGATTATTTACATCTAAAATGAGATGTCGAATATGCACTTCATTTCACTTTTCCAACTGTGTATTCGACATCTCACTTTAGATGTAAATAATCATCTAAAATCTAGCTTGTTCTCCATCCTCAGGCTCTCTTTCTCCAGTCATTCTTATTTCAGTAAGTATTCCCACCCTCTGAAGTTTCTCAAGCCAAAAACTTAGTTGTCATCCTTGCTTCTGCTCTGCCTTCACCCACCATACCTATCCACTTAGAAAGTCCTACTGGGTCTGTTTCTGGAACATATTGGATATGGTCTGCTTCTACCTACCTTTTCTTTCCCTACCTTAGCCACTATGCCTAAACCACCTGCCTGTCTCTCCCTTATCCCACTGTAATAGCCTCCTGGTCTCTTTGTTTCCCTTCATGCTTCCCTTATCATCTGAGCTCCATAAACCTGTATTTTAAAAACACAAGTAATATCATGGTGCTGACTTCTTCCTAAATCCTTCCAGTGGCTTTCCATCAGACTGAGGATAAAAGCTAAAATTTTTCCTATTGTCTGAGAGAGCCTACTTTTCTCAAGTCATCTCTTCTGTACCTTCATCCCTTCATTTCAGGCACATCAATGCTACTCTTGCTCAGGGCCTTTGCATAGATGTTTTGTCTGCCTAGAACACTCTTTCCAAAGATTTATATGGGACTGGCTCTTTCATGTCATTCAGGTCTCAGTTTGGATGCTGCCTCCCTTAGCCTTACCCAACATGCATCCTCTGCTGTTGCTTATATTTTATTTCCTTCAGAGCTTATAATTGTCTGATTATTTCCTTTATTTATTTGCCTGTTTCCTGTATTCACTACTAACATGTGAGCTTCATGAAAACATGAACCTTTTTTTACAGTGCTTACCCCTGAGCATTGTGTTCAGCATGTTGGTTAAGACTGCAGACTCTGGGATTAGATTCACCAATCTGGATGCTGTCACCAATACCCACCGTCGTGTCATTTCACACTGGTTGCTTCATTCTGTGTGGCTCAGTTTTCTCATATGAAATAGAGACCATGTTAGCATCTGCTCATTATTGTTATTATGGGGAAAGGATATGATACATGTGAAATATTTATGATAAGTCTGGCACTCAATAGTTTTTGTGTTTTCTTACTCACTTAGAATAGTACTTTCATACAGTTGATATTCAATAAATACATGTTGAATAACATATGAAAAAATGCACAATGATATTTTTGTGTTTTGTTGATGAATATTTCTGAATATTATCTATTTTAATATTAATTTATGAAAAGATATTTTTTGACCTCAGAAAAGTATTTAAAATATTTATAATGTTTAACCCAATAGCCTATTATTAACAATTATGTTGTTATTTAAATTTCTTAAAGTTGATATATTAAATCTTAATACCTTAGTCAATAATATTTGGCAAATTAGCTCATTCATCATAAATGGTGAAATTGCTTGGCTATTTTTCTTAATAGAGCTTTAAAGGTTGATAACTATTTTCTCTTATTATGCACATGTAAAAATTATTTGGGAAAATTAGATAATATGATTAAGTAAAATAAAAAAATAAAAACAATCTGCAATTCCTGATTTTTATATATATACTCACACTTCAGGATTTGTCCATATATCATCACATGTATTTTGTTTGATATTAGCTGTCTATGTGAGCCTGAAACAATGGCGGTGGGAGACAGTTTATTTGGGAAGTAATCCCAAGGAGATCACTTGTATTGCTATTGTTAACTACATTGCTTTTTTGAAATTGATTTTTTTCAGTGTTTGTTGCATATATATAGAACTACAATTGATTTTTAAAATTGTATCCTAAGACCTTATTAGACTTAGTAGCTTTTCTTGGTAGAGTTTTCTATGTATATAATTATATTGTCTGAATAAAGACCATTTTACCTATTCCTTTCCAATTTTAGGTCTTTTATTTCTTTCTCTTGTCTTATTACACTATATAGGACCTCCAGTAAAATCAAGTGGTAAGAGCAGAAACCTTTACCTTCCAGTCTTAGAAAGAAAGTATTCAATACATAACCATGAAATCTGATGTTAGTTGTGGGTTTTTAGCTGATACCCTCTATCACACTGACTGACGTAGTTCCCTTCCTTTCTAGTTTTTGTAGAGTTTTTATCATGAATGAATGTTATATTTTGTCTTTCTTTTTCTCCTGCATCTATCTCCTTTTTTCGTTTTATTCATTGACATAATAAATTTCATTGATTTATGTTCAAACATGAAAACAGCCTTAAGTGTATTAGCTATGAATTATTATCATAACCACTTGATTATGGTATATTATCTTTTAATGTATTGTTGGACTCAGTTTGCTAATATTTTATAAGGGATTCTTCTGTGTTTTATTCATGAGAAGTATCAGTTTGTAGTATTTTGCTTTTATTTTCCTGAGAATATCTTTACCAGGTTTTGATTGCAGAGTTATTATTTTGGCTCATAAAATGAGTTGGAAGATGACCTCCCTTCCCTTATTTTTGGGAAAAGTTTGTGTAAGATAGTTGCAATTACTTTTAAAAAATATTTGATAGAATCCACCAGTGAAACCAGATAGGTCTGGCATTTTCCTTGGGGAAAGATTTCAATAATTTAAATTTATTTAGTTGATATGGGGCTATGCAAATTTTCTATTTCTTTTATGTCACTTCTGGAAAAATGTATTTTATAAGAAATTCATTTCTTATAAATATATTTTATAAATTTATCTTATAAATATATTTTTATATATTTTATATTTTACACTATTTTTGTTTAATAATTTATCATAACAATTTGTAAATGTTGCCTTATTGAATTACTAACCTCTTATTTATACTATATTATGTTCCATTGCCCTGTCCATACATTATTATGCTAAAGAATCTACATTTTATAAAAAATAAACACAGAACCACAGGAAAAAGCAAAATAAAAGTAGTCTTCACATGTGCTCACTGCATGAACAGTGGGGTGGGTAGGGACAGAGGGAGAGGGAAAGGGAAAATCTTCAGCAAGCAGTGTGGGGCTCAGTCTCAGGACCTTGAGATCATGACTGGAGCCAAAATGAAGAGTTAGACACTTAACTGACTGAACCACCCAGGTACCCCCAAAGTAGTCTTTCCTTACGTAAATATTTGGACCCACTGCATTGTGGCTTTCTAGACCTAAAAATGTAAGCTAGATGTCCTTATTGCCAAAATTTTCTTGGAAACTTGGACCTCTCTACTTCCATATATTTCGTAATTGTGACATATATCGTAGCTGAAATTCTAATAGTTGTGCCTATGAAAAACAGAAAGTGTTTCCATTTTATAAGATTTTGTTCTAGGAACGCCTGGGTGACTCAGTTGGTTAAGCGGCTGCCTTCGGCTCAGGTCATGATTTCAGCATCCTGGGATCTAGTCCCACATCGGGCTCCTTGCTCGGCAGGGAGCCTGCTCCTCCCTCTGCCTCTGCCTGCCTCTCTGTCTGCCTGTGCTCGCTCTCTCTCTCTCTCTAACTAATAAATAAATAAAATCTTAAAAAAAATATTTTGTTCTAGAACCACAAGGTAAAATAATGGAGTACCTTTATATACAGCCTTGACCTAAGCATCTGTATTAGTTTATAGTACTGAAGTATAATTAGAAGGCTAATGTGCTAATCATTTCTCTTAACTACAGATATAATCATAGAAACATAGGATTCCCATTTTGGAAAGGTCTTAAAAAAAAAAACCTCTTTTTTTGAAACTTAAATCCCCTCTACAATATTCCTGCCAAGTACTCTTCAAGTCTGGAATTCAGCTTTTGTTCTATAGCTATGTAACCCAGTGATGTAAGGTCTCCTGACTCAAGAAGACCAACTCTACCTCCTGGAATAATAAATATCCATTTTCAACCTTTGGTGGGTTCCTTTATCTCATTTCCTGTGACTTTTCATGCTCCTGAATCTAAGTTATTTTCTCATGCTGCATAGGAAAATTGGGACCCCAAACCCAGTGCTTCGGTTTACACACACACACACACAGCTTCAGGCATTTCTTAAATTTATGCATACATGTGTATTTGTGTTGTGGGGAAAGGACAGGAGTGACAGAGGAGAAGGTATGATATTATGCAGGCTATAGGGTCTTTTGATAATTTCTTTTCTACACTCTGTGCCCACCCCTTTCACTTGAGGTGGAGGCATTTCATTAAGAAAATTTCCATTCACATGCAGTGTCATCCCTGTGTTTAGTTTAGTTTTAATTTTATCAGAGAGTTACTTTCAACAAAGGTTGTGCTCAACCTGAAAGAAATTTCCGGTGAATAGTTTTTTCTCTTATCACAGATAATTATTATCTTTAAAAATATATTAAATGTCTACCTACATGCACTGTACAACACTACCAGTTTGAAATAGATGACCTACTAATTTGAATATCTTTCATATTTGAAGTTAAGAATTGGTAATACAGTTGACCCTTGAATAACATGAGGGTTAGGGGCACCTACGTCCTGCACAGTTGAAAATCTGAGTATAACTTTTGACCTCCCTGAAACTTAACTACTAATAGCCTACCAAAACCTTACCAATAACATAAACAGTCAATTAACACATATTTTTGTCTTGTATGTATTATACACTCTATCCTTTTTTTTTTTTTAAGATTTTATTTATTTATTTGAGAGAGAGAGCAAGAGAGGGAACACAAGGAGGGGGAGTGGGAGAGGGAGAAGCAGGCTTCCTGCTGAGCAGGGATCCTGATGCGGGGCTCCATCCCAGGACCCTGGGATCATGACCTGAGCCAAAGGTAGACACTTGATGACTGAGCCAGGCTTCCTATACACTCTATTCTTATAATAAAGTAAGCTAGATAAAAGAAAATGTTAAGAAAATCATAAGGAAGAGAAAATATATTTAAGTACTGTAACTGTAAAAACCCACAGTTCAAACCCATGTTGTCCAAGGGTCAACTGTACATTTAAATTACAAAAATGATGGGAATGTGAATTGTTGTCCAAGAGAGGGATATTTTTGCATAAGTATAATGGCAGGGATGCCAGCTTGATAAAGAACAATAACTTGCTTGCTGCTTAGGTAGTGATAAACTGTTGTGAAACGCTCTTGTATTATACTCACCTAAGTAGAGAATCAGTAGCTAAAAATTCATTGCCAGGTATCTATCCTTTGTTACTTTCATGAATGGATACATTAGACTAATCTGTAATTGGCATATTCACTTTGTAAATGGAAAGCATTCAAAATATGTTCAAACATTAAATGAACAACTACTATAACTCAAACAGTGGGCTGCCCAGCATGGCTGGTCATGTGGTTTCAAAAGTGGTTAGGAAATAGATCAGTTTCTAATATGGGCATATTAATCTCTACATATTCTTCTAACACAGAAGTGACAAAGACTAACATCTTATTTAATTGGACTAATTTCTGAACTAATATACATACATCATTAAATCTTACTACTACAATGATTATTTTGGTGCAGGGTTATGCAAAAGTTATTGGAACTCTTCCCTTTAAACTAAAAGAGACATTCACTTTTGTTTCCTCCTATGGCAATGCTTTTGTCTTTTTTCTCTTTGTGTCTATCCTTTTCCTCAGTTTCTGAATGATGTTGATAAAAATATCTTTAGATCTTACTACAGTGTGCTTACCAGTTAGTAGCAATGATAACCACAATAAAAGTTCCAGAGCCACATTGTCTCCAAATACTGGCAAAAGATGAGAAATCTGGGACAACTGCCATACCTGTGATAGTTAAGTTTTGAGAGTAAAATAGGTTAGGTATAAGAAAATGTGAGTTAGTAAGAAAGCAATACATTTAAAAAAGAAAAGAAATACTGAGAAGGATGATCTTTGGGTGTTGGAAAAAGTAATGAAATATCTTTGGTTCTGTTCATCGTTATATGCCTAGTAGTGGCAGCAGTGGTGGGGGTGTTGAAGAATTTTTACATTACTTGCATGTTATCCTGAGTGACTTACCCCAAAGTTTTCCATAGACACAGAGACCCTAATAAGCACGATATATGTTCATGTATGTATCCCTGTTCATGCTTTTGATTGAAAACCATCCTCTCATAAAATACTTGTCTAATCTTCTAAGTTAGTATAAATATATTGATAACCATGGGAATTATTTAATGTTGTTTGATCATCTGTTTTGTTTATATTGAAAAATTGTTAACTGAGTAGCAGAGAAAACAAAAAGTGGTTTGTTAAATTCATATTACCTACTGTTCTTTCTTTTTTCTTGTATTTTCTTCAAATTAATCAATTAAAATGCACAGATGTTCAATCAAAACTATAAAAGTTTTCCATGGCTACAGCTGTTTTGAAGCTACATTGTTGAAAATTTAACATATCTAGTAATGATTCCTTCTCAGAAGAAATTAAATTAATGACTCTTTGCTAGATTATTTTCCATTTGATAAATTAAACAAAATTAGGAAAAAACCATGAGACTTACAATGCCTGCTACATTTATTAATTAGCATGATAGACTAGCAGATATTAATATGAAAAGGCAACAAAATAGAAAATGTTTTTTATTTTTCAAGTAAAATACCTTCAGGACTGTACTTTATCTTATCAGCAAATGGTTATACAGTATAAATTATTAAAATTTCACCTGTAAATAGCAGACAAGTGACAAATTTCGTCATCCCACATAATAGAGATGGTAGAGATGTGATTAGGCCAGGCAAAAATAATGTTTTCTTTACATCTTTGTCCAACCTATGTATGATAGACAGTGACCCTTAAATAATAAGTAGAGAAACAGGATCTTACCCTTAAATAATAAGTAGAGAAACTGGATCTTTTTTTTCTTGGGTATATTGCTTTGTCTCAAAGAGAATTTAGTATTTTTTTCTCATTTCTAATTCATTCTTTAATTTTTAAAGATCTGCCTGCTCATTTTTTTCTTATGCCAGAGAACTAGTACATGCTCATAGCATTAGTCAATGTTCTCCAGAGAAACAGAATGTGTGTGTGTGTGTGTGTGTGTGTGTGTGTGTGTGTGTGTGTCTGTACACAGTATATACACATACATACACAGTAAGAGACTCAGATTTATTTTGAGGAATTGACTCACATGATTGCTGGAGGGGACTGGCAAATCTGAAACTTGTAGGTTGGGCTGGCAGACTGGAAACTCAGGCAGGAGTTGATGTTGCAGTCTTGAGACAGGATCCTTTCTTCTGTGGGAAACCCAAGTCTTTGCTTTTAAGGTCTTCATCTGTTTGGATGAGGCCCAACAGAGGGTAATCTGCTTTCCTTAAAGTCTACTGATTGTAAATGTTAACACGTCTGAAAGATGCCTTTGCAGCAACATTGAGACTGGTGCTTGACCAAACAACTGGACACCATAGCTTAGTTATGTTGACATATAAAATTAACCATCACATTCATTGAGGAAATTTTAGAAAATAAAAATAAACTGAAAATGAATATTTAAAAAGTACTTGTAATCAAGCACCTGCAAGTGATCTCTGCTAACATTTCAAAGTTTATCCCTAGAGTCTTCCTCTTATATTTATATATCTTTTCTTCTTCTGAAGTTGAGAATACAGTGTTTATTTTATCTCCTAACTCATTATTCTCTTTAGAGTATAAACATCTTCTTGCTTTATTAAAATGATTTCTTCTGCAACTCATATTTAATATGCAGTTATATCTGCAGTATAACCAATTGAAGGAATTGTTGGACTCTTAGGTTTTCAATTTTAGAAGGATATTATATCTTTTCACATTTATCCTTGAATACATTACTACGCATGCATTTACTAGTTAAAAATGTGCACATTAAAAACTTTTTACATGCATTGCTAGATTGCCTTCCAGAAATATTGTGCCAGTTTACATTCCCAATGGCAATATTTCAGAGGCTTGTTTTCCTTCCTCTTTTTAGTATTAGGTGTTAGAATTAAAAAAAAAAAATCCTATCTGAAGATTTAGACAATCTTTTATTGTTGTAATCTGAATTTCCTTGATTTTTAGTGATGTTGAATGAAATCCTTAAGTTTAGTGACATTTGTATTTCTTTGTGAATTGTCCATTCAATTTCCCCTAAGATGCTTGTCATATTCCTACTATAAAAACTGTATACAACATATGTATCACTTTGGTTATCATATATTTTGCAAATGTTTCCTCTAATTTATTAATTGCCTTTTGATTTTGTATATAATTTTTTGATATATTGAAGTTTTTGTTTTTATTTTTGAGTAGCCAAATCCATTAATATTTTGTTATGCCATGCTTTTGTTTTCATATATTATAATTTTCCTACCCTGGGATTATGTCTTCTGTTACCATTACAGTTTGTTTTTGTTTTTAAGTTTTGAAATTAAATTTGATGTATGGTGTGAGGCAGGGATTAGTTTTCAGTTCACAATTTTATTTAAAATAGAACTTTTTTATCCTTGTAAACATGGGGAAGTGGCATGCAAAAGACTGAAAAGGCTGGGAAGGAAGAATTTACACATTTTACATCTAGTAGGCCCAGTATACATCACAGTGGATCTTCAACATTATTTGGTTTTCTATCAAAAGCATAGTTAAATGTAATGGCTGTTGCCTGAGGCTTTCATGTACGTGAATGTGTATGAATAGGGAGCATGCCTGTGGGATGGCAATTATGGTCCTGGGAACTCTTTCCAGTGTAGCTCTATGATCTTATTAGCAATATTTTCATAGATTTGGACATTTTCCTTCACAGACAATGCTTGCATCTTTAGTAAGTGATCACACTACAGTGTTTTAACTGCAGGAGTATTTATGAGCTAGGGCAGAATATGTCCATGGATAAGAAGCTGTCAATGACCAGATCTTACAATAAGCGCATAATCTCAGGCAGAATGTTGATGACCACTCCCTAGCACAGTGCTTTTTTTGTGGCCTTAGTGTAATTGTCACTGTGATTTTTGTGTCCTTGTAGGAAGTGTCTTCCACTTATTCTTTACAAAATTGTAAGTTATTGGGTAACATGGCTACAAGACCCTGTAGTGACTGACATAAGTCTTACCCAGGATAGTCTCCTGTTTTCCCATCTTAAAAATGCTAATTACTACCATCTTCAATATTTCATCACTAGATGTGGGACAGGAAATAGTGATATGAAATTTCAGGGGAGCCGTATTAAGAATCATGATTTTCAGAAGAAAGCTTAGGGTTTTATCAATATGTTTCATATATTCACCAATTTATTTTAGATTAGTAGTCTCTCTATTTGAGATTACTTTTCTAGGGATTATTTTACAGTTTAATTTAATGTGGTAGAAGTCCTTATTAATACTTACAGGCTTTTATCATGTATTGTCCTGTTTTAGACTTAAAGTTTCTATGAATCGGGCTTGGAATTTTACATTTTATCAAGCTCCCTAGATTTATATAATCAATGAATGTTTAAGAAGCACTGGACTACTGTTTCTGGGTACAGAATTAATATATGTGGGGAAATTTTTCATGAAACTTTATGAAAAGGTAGGTTAAAGTGCCTGGCATTGTGGTAGCCACAGGGTAGGCACTGCATAAATGTGCATTACTTATTTAATCTCGGTATTAAAGCAATTAGTAAACTGGTCTGTATTTGGTCTGTTCTGCATTTGTGTCCATTTCTAAGGAAGCTTCCATTTAAATACATATATTCTACAGTGTATGCTTTGTATTACTAGTTTTTATGAACTTAACATTTAGAGGACAATGTTTATAGAATTTTTGCTGTGAACAGCTCACCATTCTGTTAAAGATTCAATATTCTGAATATTCCAGGAACATAAATATCCACAAGTACTACTTGTATTAGCTAACAGAACTGCCATATATTTGCATAGCTGTTAAATGGTTGTCTCAAAATTAAAAAAAAAATAGTTCAGGTGTATAGAATTATTCAAATTATGTTAATTATTCAGAGGTTTATATGAAAATAAGAAGATGCCACCTTGTGGTACAAAAAAAGAGATTCTTTGGTATGTGTGTAATATGTGGTTGACAAATCTTTCAAATAATATGTGTTCAACAAACCTATTTGAATAAATAGAGAAGGCAGCAAAAATGCTCATGCTCATAAGCAAGTGTTTGAATTCAGTAACTATCTCACAAATAGAAAGATCACATGGGGAGAATTACATGGAAATGTATTGTTTTATGAAAGCAGGGGTCTATTCAGCATTATACAATAGTCTCATGGAAATTAAAATGGAGAATTTCAGTAATGTTTATTGAATATGGTAAAATGAACTCAGACCATCTACTTCAAAATTAAGGTTGTGTTGTATTTTTAAGAACAATTGCTTTATTTTGTTCCTTTAGGTAAAAAGTAAAATTTTATTATGATTTAATTTTAATGAACTTAAAGATAATTTTTTTTAACTCTGAATAACTCTAATGTGTTGATGTTTTGTGAAAAAGACAAAGGTTATTTGAAATTAATTATGAACTATGGGATTTACCTAGGTGATGATTCCTTACATCAAATTATCTTATAATTTCTGAGGATGTATCAGTCTTGGAAACTATATAGCTCAATGTTTTCTACTTTATAGGTGTGTAAAGGGAGACAGAGAGATGTTGTATGACTTGTTCAGGAGTCCTCACCTCTTTAGTGGTTGACTTTCTTTATTCTGTACTCCTCCCCATTCTGCATTTGAGTTGGTTTCTTGTATTGAGAAGCTTTGTTTCTCAGAAAAAGAACAGAAGAGAATACATTTCCCCCTCTGAACCTTTCATTAAATGTTTATTTTGTTGCATTTCTCCATAAGCATTTTTATATTGCCATTTTCTCCTCTTATTAGAATACTTAATACAGTTCCAAATAGTGCATAATTGAAAACAGTTTATCATATCCATTTTTATTTATTAGTATAATAGTATTCCTGCAATCCAGTGGCAGGAAAGTACTGCACTATTTTATTGTAATTTATCCCATTTTAAATGTTCATTTGGGTCTATGAAATTGCATAATACTTTTTAGAAATACACTTTTAGAGGATGTGTTGGAAAAAACCTCAAAAGTCAGAACTGGTTTAGAAAATTTTGCAGAGATAATATTGTGGGATATTCCAAATCCCAAAGTTAAATAGATCAATCAGCCAATCATTTCAAATATTTTGAAAGTGTGTGTACATTAGATCTTGTCCATAGACATTTGTCATTGACAAATGACAGAGAAAAGTACCAGCATTTATTGTTACTGAAGTTTTAGAGGAGCAAGGGAGCACTGGGTTAGTGGACCTATCAGGGAAAGCATCATAGAATATATTTAAATGGGTCTTGAGGAATAGGAAGAATTCAGATAATTAGGTAACAGTGTGTGGTGGGGGCACTCTAGTAGGCAGAAGTGGTATAGCCCAAGGTTATTTCTCTCTGGCACATAGTAATTAGAAATTTGCTTAGAGATTGATGGGGGGAGGGCTTATCTAATAGTAGGACTGTTAAATGATGAGCTAAGAATGTTTAGTTCTTTTCTATATATAATGGAAAACCATGGGTGCCTCTTGATTAAGAAAGTGATAGGAATGAAGTAGTGTTATGGATGAAGATTATACAGAAATATGTTTTTGAGAAAATAATATAAAATGAAATATATGTGTGTTGATGAACCTTAGTTGAGCAGATAATCTATTTCAGGTGTGCTTTGATGTGCAAGTTTCACTGAATATTTTTATTATTTATTTTATTATTTTTATTTTGGTCATTTCCCTTTCTTATCAAATTTGCCAGAAATAAGCAGTGGAAAAATTCAGACTCAGCTTTTCAGCAGTTAATCTTTTTAACTGCACCAATCTGTATGAATATGGTCACCTCCCATGTGCAGATTTCTTTCAGAAATAAATAAATAAGGCCTAAGGGTGGTTGCACATTAATGTGGTGGTAGAATGCCTCATCCTTAATATGTTTTATGGATGGTGTTTATAGGGGTTTAGTTAGTTCAGTATGGCCCCATATAGGCCCTCAAGTAGCTAAAGAATTTCTTGAAAATGCCCCTGTGGTAGGCAGAATAATGGCCGCCTAAAGATATGCATGTTCAGATCTCTAAAACCTGTGAATGTATTAGTTTATATGGCAAAAAAGAATTAAAGTGGACGATGGAATCAGGGTTGTCAGTTGACCTGAAAATAGGGAGATTATTCTGGACTATCTGCATGGATGGGCCCAGTGTATTTACAGGGATCCCTAAAAGTGGAAGAGGGAAAGGAGATTGGAGTGGTAACAGTGTGAGAAGGACTCCACTCACCATTGCTGTCTTTGAAGACAGAAGGAAGCCATGAGTCAAGGAGTGTGGGCAGCCTGTAGAAGCTGGAGAAGGCAAAAAAACAGACTCTCCCCTAGAAGCACCACAGAAAGGAATAGAGCCTCCAAACACCTTGATTTAGACCCAATGAGACTTGTAATAGACTTGCCACTTACAGAAATGTAACGAGATACCTTTTTGTTGTTTTAAGCTATGATGTTTATGGTAATTTGTTATAAGAGCAGTAGAAAACTAATACAATCACAACCATAGTTCTAGTGGTGGTAAGGATAGTGGTTATTCTCTTCCACTCCCTTTTCCTTTTCCTCCTCCTCCTCCTCATTATTATCATCTGCACTTGCCCTTTGTGGAGGGCTTACTATCCATCTGTTAAGTGCCTTGTGTATGTTCTCATCCAGTTCTTTTTTTGTTTTGTTTTTTTAAATTAAATTTATTATTTTTTTATTTAAACATATAATGTAACCCCACCACCCTCTCCCAACCCCCCTCCCCCCCCACCCCCCTCAGTTTGTTTTATGACATTAAGAGTCTCTTTTGGTTTGTCTTCCTCCCAATCCCATCTTGTTTCGTTTATTCTTTTTTTTTTTTTTTTAAGATTTTATTTATTTATTTGTCAGAGAGAGAGAGCGCGAGAGCAAGCACAGGCAGACAGAGTGGCAGGCAGAGGCAGAGGGAGAAGCAGGCTCCCCGCTGAGCAAGGAGCCCGATGTGGGACTCGATCCCAGGACGCTGGGATCATGACCTGAGCCGAAGGCAGCTGCTTAACCAACTGAGCCACCCAGGTGTCCCTGTTTCGTTTATTCTTTTCCTACCTCCTTAGCCCCCACCCCCGTTGCATCTCCACTTCCTCATATCAGGGAGATCATATGATAGTTGTCTTTCTCCGATTGACTTATTTCGCTAAGCATAATACCCTATAGTTCCATCCACGTCGTCGGGAATGGCAAGATTTCATTTCTTTTGATGGCTGCATAGTATTCCATTGTATATATATACCACCTCTTCTTTATCCATTCATCTGTTGATGGACATCTAGGTTCTTTCCATAACTTGGCTATTGTGGACATTGCTGCTATAAACATTCAGGTACACGTGCCCCTTCGGATCACTACGTTTGTATGAACATACATTTCTCATCCAGTTCTTAACAGCACCTTGCTGGTATTACCTACAAATAGGTACTACCTATTTGTAATGATAAACAAAGGATCTGAGGGATTTGTAGAGAAATTGGCCAGGCCCTTGTAGTTTGTATGTGGCAGAGACCAGATTTAAACTGTTACCTCAGGTCAAATCCTCATTCTCTTCAGTGTAGGAGTGGCGGGGAGGCATTAGAAACTTGGAGCTGGGACGCCTGGGTGGCTCATTTGGTTAAGTGGCTACCTTCGGCTCAGTGTCCTGGGATCAAGTCCCACATTAGGCTCCTTGCTTGGCAGGGAGCCTGCTTCTCCCTCTGCCTCTGCCTGCCACTCTGTCTGCCTGTGCTCGCTCTCTCTCTCTCTAACAAATAAAAAAATAAATAAAATTAAAAAAAAAAAAAAAGAAACTTGGAGCTGAACATGTTGGCACTGAAGCCTGATCACCTGATTTGAATTTTGGCTGCTTATCTTATTGGTTAGACTGGTCCCTGGGACCTAGTGAATCCTCCATATGTCTTGGCTATTATCATGATTAATTGTGATTATTATTATTATTCAAAGATGGCATAATAAGAGTAGTCATTTTTATAGGAAGGTGATCCTTAGAGTGATCACCACCATGCCCATTTTATTGAGCTTAACTATAAACTATGTAACTATAAACTATATAACTGAAGTTTTGTTTTTGGAATTTGTTTTAATGCCTCTCTACCTCATTAAGCAGTGAGTTTGAACCTCATTAAGTAATTCAGCTTGAACCTTATTTCTAGCTGCTGGGCATACCCTAACTGCTAAGCCATGCCCCTTACTGGACAGTATCTTGAAATATTTACTCTAATTCCTCCTTTTTTTACTGGCCCTAACTTTGTGCAGAGAATTGCTCCCTTTTTGAAAATTACTTGGGTAGAAGAAAATAGGTATCTGACTGAAGAGAATACAGGCCCTTGGGTATAAGTAATGATCCATCCCTCTCTTCTACCATTGTCAGTAGATGGCATTGTGATTTCATTGGACACCTGTGCAACTTGCAGCCATCATGTCATTATCTCAGATGAGCCGTGTGCCACAGTCAGGTTGTGCTTAACCAACCCATAGTCAGATTAGAAGATAGGTAGCAAGCCTGAAAATTTGTACTAGGGCAATATGAAGTCATTGGCTCTCCACAGCAAGTATTTGGTAATTTAAAATGACAGGGGGGCACCTGGGTGGCTCAGTGGGTTAAAGCCTCTGCCTTCGGCTCAGGTCATGATCTCAGGGTCCTGGGATCGAGCCCCACATGGGGCTCTCTGCTCAGTGGGGAGCCTGCTTCCCCCTCTCTCTCTGCCTGCCTCTCTGTCTACTTGTGACCTTTATCTGTCAAATAAATGAATAAAAAAATCTTTAAAAAATAAAAATAAAAAAATAAAATGACAGGATTTGGGACGCCTGGGTGGCTCAGTTGATTAAGCAGCCTTCGGCTCAGGTCACGATCCCAGCGTCCTGGGATGGAGTCCCACATCGGGCTCCTTGCTTGACAGGGAGCCTGCTTCTCCCTCTGCCTCTGCCTGCCACTCTGTCTGCCTGTGCTCGCTCTCTCTCTCTAACAAATAAATAAATAAAATCTTAAAAAAATTTAAAATAAAATAAAATGACAGGATTTTTGGTTGTCCCTAGAGTCTAATTCCATTGGCTAGTATAAGGCTAGTATAATTCATCTCTGGCTCTAGACCAGGACTGGAGTAAATGTATCCCAGGCAGCCAGGTCCGGGATGTCCCAAACTCCTGGGACTGGCAGATGTCCATTTCTTCCCAGTAGGCTTCCTGACTTCCCATTTGCTCTTCAACTCCTTTGATTTCTACAATACTCTTTTCTCCTTGTTCTTATTTCATCTTTCATTCTTGCTTTCCTTCGTGGAAATAGTTCTAACATTAAGAGATAGTTTTCTCCAGTTTTAAAACTTCCACCTTTTACTCTTTTTGTTTTACTCATTCTTCCTAGATGCTTACTATCACTACATGTTGATGACTGCTCATACATCTCACTAGTTCTAAAATTCTTCCTTGAGCTTTAAAATTCTAAATCCAGTGGCTTGCCAACTGGATGTTTAAATAAATCTTGAAATCACAGGTGTGAATTTGAACTTGTCATCTTCCCTCTATTCCCCTGTATCTTCTCTGTTAGTTGTGGCATCTTATTATTATTATCAAATAATAATAAACTGTTTTCTCTATGTTTATGTATTTTAATGTGTTTCTCAAATCTTTTCTTTCTTTATTATCACTGCTAATTCAGGCCCTCACATTTGTCATCTAAATTTTATTTTTGTGTTTGATAATTTTTATGTATAGGTATAAAGTTTATCACTAAATATATTACTCAATTATTTTTTATTTTTTAATACTTTCTATTGTTTTAACCTTAGAGCATACTGTGTACCATGAAATGTTAAATATTCATATAGGCTTTCCTCTAGATTATTATATTTCTTTTTTCCTTAGCAATTAATTATTAACATTGTTATAGTTTCTTTTTAATGTTAAAATGTCTTTCCCATTACTATCATTACTTATTTAAGTTTTGGGTACTTGCATCTTCTTTCTTGATGGAATTGTTGACTATTTAATAACATTTACCAACATTGGCTCTTATAATTATTAATTTTAAGATATTTTTGGCTTTTTAACATTTTTACTCATTTCTACTTTTACCTTTAATATTTTCTTAGGGTTTTGTTGGTGGTGGTAATAGCTTTAGGATTATAAATTTACCTCCAGCTTTCAGCTTTCTAAGCCATCCATAAGTTATGATATGTGGTACTTTTAAGGGTATTTATCTGATATGGAATTTCACACATATACACTGTAAAGAGAATAGTTCTGTCAACCTCTGTGTACATATCACCAGGCTTCAACAATTATCAGCATTTTGCCACACTTGTTTCACCTGTGTCCCCAACTTTTTTTCTCTTCCAATATTTTAAATCAAATCCTAGAAATGCAGTAATAGTAACATTTTATGATATATATGTGTGTAGATATTTATGTGTATATTTATATATATGTGTGTGCAAGCATGTATGTATATATGCACACTCACACATTTTCAAGTAATTGGGGAATCTCTTGGGCTTGATTAAAATATTTGCAGTTGCAAGACATGTAGTCAGATTATTTGATCTCTATTATTTCTGTTTCTATTGATAATTTATTGAGCTGCCCCTCCCCCCATGAGTTAGTATCAATTTTAAATATGTCCTACATAGATTCTTCAAAAGCAAATAAACTCTATTTTTTTAGAGTAGGTGGCTCAATACATATCTTATTAGCTATATTAGTCCAATTCTTCATGTTACCTTTATTTTAATTATAATGGTCCAATTCTCCATGAACTCAAATTCTTCATGATTTGTCCTAGGTGTATTAAAATCTATCATGACAACTTTGTTTCTACTTTTCACTTAATATTTGCCTGCTAGTTTTAGCTTAATGTATTTGAATGCTATATTATTTGACACATGAAGAGTTTTTGCTGCTGTATTTTCTTATCATAACTTCTATCAATATAAAACATCTTTCTTTTATCTCATTTTATGGTTTCTGCCTTAAAGTCTACATGGTCCAAAGTTAACATTGCCACCTCTGTGGCCATTTAATTTATATTTGCTTGAGAAATCTCTACTTATTTTTGACGTTTACATGTACTTCCACATTAGAGGTATCATGATAACAGCCCATAGAGTATATTTTTTGACTCAGTCTGTTAGTTTTCCAGCTACTTCCGATTTTTTCCAAAACTGACAAATGGGGTCTTTTTTTTATGGTTATCTTCCTTTTTATGTTTTCTCTCATTCCTTCAATTTTTGAGTTTCTATAATTTTTGTTGCCTTTTTGTGTTTCTTATTTTAATGGAGTATGCTTTCATCTTCTCTAGTGATTAGGAAGGTAGACATAAGATTCTACTCATTTTTAAAATATCCAACTTCTGTTTTTCCAAATATTAAAGTGAAGAAAGAAATAATATCTTTTGTTTATCCGCAGGGAATGCTTTTATAATTCCCTTCCCCATCCCCTATTTCCCACTTGTTCATCTCAAAGGGGTACTAGACTTAGACTGATATTATTAAATTATCATTACTTCAGATCTATTATTTTATAAGAATTATTTTTGACATTTGGATTCAGATTTGAAAATATATTTGCAACAACTATTTAGGGCTAACACTTCTGTTTAATTATTTCAGGGCTCATCACTAGGGTTTATGTCCTAGCTTTCCTATTCATGAAATTTTTTGTTTTAATTCAAGTCTTGCAGTCTTTTCATCCCAATCTATTTTCTACTTAGCTCAGATTGTTCTTCTTCTTTTTTAATCGTATTTTGAGGATAGCAAACAATTTTCTAATTTTTTTTTCCTGGTTTCTATAAGAGGAAGAAATATATAAAACTTCTGATTTTTTTTAATTTTAATTTAATTTTTTTGCTTAATTTACCATGTTTAACCACAGGTCCCTTGTTATTTTATTTCCCTTACCTTCACTTAAATGAGAACTTCTTTTTTCCAGATGCATTATTTTCCATTTTTCCTTCTTCCACCTTTCTACACATACTATAGCTGAATATGTTCATTTTCCATCCTAATTTCCAGTGACTGGGGGCATTCATGTAGTATGATTCTTGGTCTAACTGGATGGAATCCTCTACTACTGCCCACCACCCACCCAAAATAATGGAATTACTTGAAATTATAACCTGCAGGATTCACTGAGAGCAATACTCTTCCAGTTCTTCTTTCTACACTTCATTTGTAGGTGCAGTATCTCCCAGGATGCAATGTGCTCTAACTATCCTCCCACCTTTCTTTTCCTTGGTCATTATTTTTTGAGGGTTTTTCTATCTGAATAGTATAGAAATATGAGCGGACAGGAAGAGAATATGGTATCATGTCTGCTCCAGAACCAGCACCCATTTTGAACAGAATGGCTGCTCTGTTTCCTGTTTATTAATGGGTCCAAATCTCTGAGCTGAGCTGTGCCACAGACAATGGGAAAAGGGGGGGAAAAAAAGGAGAGAACCTACTACCCTTTCAAGGAGGTAGATTATTCTGTTTTATGAGGTGATGCTTGGATCGGCTACTGACTGTTTTCTCACTCTTGATGCATCAGCCTTATAATCACTCTAAATTTTTCCCAGATTTCTGGCACTGAGTTTCCTGTCAGTCTTCGTTTTCTGTGTTAGAGTTTTCCATTTTCATATGTATGTTATTGACGATTGGGAGAGGCAGTGCCAGGGGATGATGGCCAGATGCCATTTTACACCAGAAGTCTTCTATTATCTACATTTAATGGTTATAAATAATGAGTGCATTTGGGAGTACTTTCACTTGTTCATTCCAACAAATACAAGGACCCATTTTCTTAGGAATTAATTAATTCAACACCTACTATGTGCATTTAAAAAACATATGCCATATTTAGTAGAATGAGAGAAATGGCTTTTGCTTCAGAGTATTATGATTGGAACTACAGAGTTAAGGTGAAAGATCAATAGTCCAATAGAGTCAAAACCACTTTTCTCCTAGGGGAATAGGAAAGAGTAATAGAAAAATAGATACAGAGAAAACAGATACAAAGAAGTGACTCTTGAGGTATAAATAGATATTCAGAGGCTAGGTAGAGAGGTCAGGGTTAGGCAGAAGGAAAAGCCCAGTGACATAAGAGTAGCGTGAGATCAGGACATGGTGATAAGGTGCAGGTGAGTAAGCTAATGTGGTTTATGAGAACCCCATTTGTGTGGATGGTGGAATGGAATGAGGAAAGATGGATGGCAGAAAGATTGATATTAGAGCAATTGGCTCTAATATCAGCTAGACAAGTAAAGATGGAAGAATAAAGTCAAACAGCATCAGCAGGGATGGAGGGGAAATGGCAGGTTAAAAGTCTTAAGTGCAGAGATAGATGAGGAAGGAGGAGTGTGTAATTGAAGACTGATTCTTTGAATCTGCCAATCATGTACACGCACATGTCTGATACAGTGATCAGAGGAACTGATATGTAAAAATAAACCATTTCTGATTTCATCATTTGCAGATCCGTCTTTTGCCTGCCTTAGGTTATCACTCATGTGTTTGGGTTGTGATCAAATATATCTACTTCTTCTTTTTTAAGGATTTTATTTATTCATTTGAGAGAGAGACACACACACACACACAGAGTATAAGCAGGGGGAGAGGCAGGGGGCAAGAGAGAAGCAGACTCCCTGTTGAGCAGAGAGCCAGACATGGGGCTCAATCCCAGGACCCAGAGATCATGACCTGAACCAAAGGCAGACACTTAACCATCTGAGCCACCCAAGTGCCCCTATATCTACTTATTTTAACACACATTTACAGTAGTACTAATATCTTTCTTATGGTGCCAAATAATCACATTTCTAGTGATGAAAAAACTAAAGCATGAATCAGATTTGGCATAAATCCAAATAGGAATATCTGATAGGTCTAGTTTGGTAACTTATCCTATTTTTGATTTTGAAACAAACACACCTTTCACTAGAATTATCTACTTTCATGCTTAAGACAGTCATGTAACTATCTGAAAATTCATGATAATTTGCAAGTTAAAATGGAAGCCATTTTGTACCTTTGTTATACTTGCAGCAAGTCCTAGTTCAAAGTAATATATTTCTCTTATCTATTTCCTATAGGTGTGATTAAAATAAATCACAAGAGAGACAAAGTAGAATTATTTTCCTAAAGTTTTGGGAAAACTAATATTCTATTCAGAAAACCAAATGGTGTTATCCAGTGAAAATATTATTTATCACTCAAAGGAATTTCTACCTATTACCCACAATTCAGTTAGATATGCTTCTCATGTTTGAGTTTCTTTCCCCAAATCATTATCTTTATTTTAAATGAAAAAATTCTTAAGCTCTATTACTGAGAAGTTTTCTGCTAATGGGAAAGTAAACAGTAAAACAAAAAGTCTTTTTTTTTTAAGATTTTATTTTTATTTATTTATTTGAGAGAGAGAGGGAAAAAGAGTGGGGATGGGGGAGGAGCAGAAGGAGAGGGACAAGTAGACTCAGCATGGAGCACAGAGCCTGAGGCGGGGTCAGTCCCAGGACCCTGAGATCATTACTTGAGCCCCTAGCCATAGTCAACTGACTGAGCTACCCAGGTGCCTCAAAATAAAAATTCTTAATGTGCACAAGAATTGTTTGAATGACTTAAAGTACTCATTTTGTAAACTCATAATACATTTATAGGTTTCTGATATTGAGAAAGAAATCTTCATTTGCTCTACTCAGTAATTTTTACAGTAACACTAGAGTTGAAAAATAGAAATAAAATACATATCATATACATAAAAGAAATATATGTGTTACCGGGTTTAATAATGTGGTGATGTGACATTCTTCTCATATTCTGACTATAGGGGTAAAGAGTTTTAGAAAATACGTGAGCCTGAATCTTGATACTCATTCCAGAAAATGAATGCAAACATGTTTAGTGATGCACTTGTATTAATATAAAAACATAACTCGTTACCCATTGTATAGTATTTGTTTTCAAATATTTAAAAACTGTAATAAAGATTCTAACACAATGTAATCAGCTACCATCAATATGCAGAGGCTGGTTTTCATTTTCCACTTTGCATTGAGAGGCAGTCCTTAAAGTACTGAAGACCAAGCTATACTTGAAAATGGCTGAGATTTACTTGTGCTTACATCTTTTCTATTCCTCCTCAACTTTGAAGACATGCTTTCATTTGATAAGGATGCTTTGGAATCTGAATTTTAACATGTAGCTGTGTGCATTTAGGCATGCAAATATACACACCATTATTTTGCTTTTACAGTAATTATTTTCATTTATGAAATTCTAAATTTGATGTTAAATATTGAATATTTTGGTTAAGTGACAGCTTGTGCTAGCTTTAGGATATTCCTGCTTGATAATTATTCATGAGAAGAACAGCTGAAAACAAACTAGTTATACACCTTGGCAAATTACTGTGATTGTAATTCTGTGAAATTTCCCCATGGCCATGTGACTTTATTATAAGTACTCTAACAGTGCAGATGTCCAGAATGTTGTCATTGTCACAAATGTTATTCCTATATTCAAAGTTTTTGAATTACTCTTTACTGCTTCACAGAAAATGTGAGGAAGGAGATGAGACATGTAGGATGGATGATAGAGTGAGTATATGCAACTCTTCAGTGCCTGCCCTCCCTTGGTTAGGAATGGGTATGGTGCTTACATACATCATTCCTGTAAGATACAGAAGCACTGGCATTTTGTGAAATCTAGATATGATGAAAACATTTCCTATTAAATGTTAAGAAAAAGGAAAAATAGCCCCAATTTATCATCCTTCAAAAAAAAATTCAGCTGAAATCAAATGTTATTTCCCTACTCTCCTTCTCCCTTTCAGTTCCTTCCCCATATGGTTCCTGAAATGTTCCTCCATTTAAATGGATTTTAAAGCTCATTCCTTATAGTTCCTAGAGCATTCATTGCTTTTGAGAAAAAAAAGAAAAACATTTTAGCATGTGCTATTTTTGTTATTCTAATTAGCAAAAACAGCTGGTCCTGTGCAGCTCAGACTGTAGTCTTTTTCAACACATTGTTCAGATTTTTTTTCCTCCTCTTCTGTCAAGCTACAGGCTACCACCTCTCCTCTTCCCACACAAATCAACCCCCAAAACACCTGCACACACAACCTTAAATATCACCTACATCTGCCATGAAAGGAAAAGGGAAACAGCCTCTCTTTCCTGGTGGCTGGGCAGGGCACATGCACCAAATTATGTAGGTGAACAAAAGTCATTCTCAAGGTACTCACTACCTCACTGATTTTACATTCTCCAAGCACTTCATTCTGTTGTCTCAAAAGTACAGCTGTCTCACAGTTTTTTGTTTCTTCCCCCCCCCCCCCACTCAGCTCCTGGCAAATGGGAGTAGCCTCTTGTAGAATCAGAGATTGAAAAATTGGATAATCAAACCTAACTCACAATTTGGTATCTATCAAAGGCATGTGACTGCCAATGATCATTGAAGCTGATCAAAGTCACACTCTGTTGCCATGACAACGAATCCCCATTTTGTTTATATGGAGGGGTACGCACCACAGGAGAATAATGCTGAGAGGAATTAAATTTGTGTTGTTGAGAAATTAACATGCGGATGCTTAGGAGTGAATTGAATGGGTGCTTATCAGTGTGATTTTTTTTTTTTAAACAAGGGAAGTGGTGGGTACAAAACATAATCTATGGAGGGTGTCATTACGGAAGAGTCCAGAAAAACACTAAAATGTTTCAATAGTGCATTTCTAAGGTGGAGTCCAGATATGAGATAATAGTTTTTATTGGGTTTTGTCACTTACATATTTTGTGAGCTTAAGTATCTCCAAGCTCTTTGGCTCTCCTTCCCTTTTACAAACTAAAAAGGATTACAAGGGGATGCGTCTTTTAAGTTTTATATTTGTTTTTCCTTGGAGCTGGAAACAATTATTAATCCAGCACCACTAATCGGCTAGGAGAGATATAGTATGATTAGTGTATTTTGATTTTCAGTTATTCAGAATCTCCCCTAACCAAATTGTGGGGTTGAATGAAGTTCTTTGCATTTTCAGTTTGGAAGATATCATCTGGTCAGGAAGGTGGTAAGTCATTAAAAATTTTTTCCATGGTTTTTTGGTACCACATGCTGTTTAAAATTTTTTACAACAAATTATAGTCTATTTTTCAAAGAAACACAATAGAGATTTTTTTTTTAACTTTTTATCACCTTCAAACACTAGCATCTATTACCACCTCACCCATTCTTTCTCCATGCATATTCTCTTGCCATTTTCTCTCTCTTCCTTCAACTTCATCCAGTCTCCATGTCAAATGCTTGTGCTATAATCCCTATTCACATAGAACTGTTATTTTCCTCTTCTCCTCCAGCAGCTGCTAGGGATCATTTACTCACATTTTCTGAAGTAAACAAGACTATCATATGTCCAAATATCAGTTTCTTTCAGTTGCACTTGTTATTTTGGCTATCTCCCTCTTCATACTTCTCTCATTATTATTCAAAATATAAATTCCACAAATATTTGAAGTGACTGCCTCTTTCAAGGCTGTGCTGACATGTAAGATGTGATCCCAGTCTGGGAGTTGATAATCTTGTTATGAGAAAGGGAGAGAAACCAGAGTACTCACTGACAGTCTCCCCGGTGTCAGTGCCCCTGCTCAGCACTTGTTGCATGTATACCCTGTTGATTGCCTATACACACTGGACATGAGTGATACCCCAGTTATTCAAGTGAGGAAACTGAGGCATGGAGAGGTTAGGCAGCTTGTTTAAGAATGCACAATGGCAGGCCACCCCTAAGGTCTGGAGTGCCTTGCTTCAAGATCCGTGGGTTTTTTTTTTGTTATTGTTGTTTTTCCAGTTTTTTGTTTTTTGTTTTTTCCATTTGGGGTGATAAGACAGATAAACTTGCACACATAAATACCACACAAGTTGCAGTAGAAAGAATGTTACATGAGACAATGACAATTCCTGCTTCAGAAGGGGAAGAGAAGGAATAGGCCTCTTTAACCAGCGTGGTTCAGGCTAATTCTGAGGAGGAGGTGGCTTTAGGGCCCTGAAAAGTACAGCAATTTTTAGGTGAAAATGGAGCATAGAGAAGTGACTTGCTGTCTGTTACCTAGGTCCACCACAAATGTTTGTTGGTGCTTGGAGTATTCACGATGCATACTCAGAACAACAGTGATGAAATCTTCATGTTTTTTGTTTTGTGTTTCTCTTGGCTTCCACATGAATAGTGTTCAGTCACAATTTCCAGCTGAGGACTTGCTGCTTTTTAAAAAAATTTAATGCCCAAATTGCTTATCAAAAATAGCTACTCTAGGGACGCCTGGGTGGCTCAGTTGGTTAAGCAGCTGCCTTCGGCTCCGGTCATGATCCCAGTGTCCTGGGATCAAGTCCCACATCAGGCTCCTTGCTCGGCCGGGAGCCTGCTTCTCCCTCTGCCTCTGCCTACCACTCTGCCTGTGCTCGTGCTCTCTCTCTCTCAAATAAATAAATAAACTCTTAAAAAAAAACATTTAAAAAAAATAGCTACTCTAGAACAGGATATGGTGGATGATATATTCCTATTTTATTGAGCTATAAGGTCCTTGGGACACACAACCTTTGTTAGTCAAATTAAATCAATGAAGAACTCCTTTTACAATTCTCTACTGTCTATGCTAATCAAGGATACTGATAAATGAAATTCAGACAGAATCCACTAACCATCATGTTACTGTTTACTTCAGCCCTTTCTCTTACCAAGATTAGTTGACATACTAAGGTTACAATGAGTCTCTTCTCAGATTACTGGAGGTGTTATTAAAAATCAAAAAAATAAAAGAGTCCAGAAAGGAAAATATGCCAAATTATCTAGCAGGGAGGATTTAGTCAGGAACCCAGGGATGGTAGGTTTGTATCCCAGACACTTAGTCATGTAACTCTTGTAAGGAGTTAACTCTTTTACTTCCTCATTTCCTCATGTAGACACTGAGAATGAGACTGCTGTTATCACTAGACTTGTTAGCAAAGAAGTATTGGGTAGTTCCCATGTCACTTTTAAGTGAGTTAATATTAATTCATTACAGTGGCATCATGGAGGTCATTTTCATAAGAAAACTATCTTGCCACCCAAAGAGGTCAGATAGCGTTCCTCTCCTTAGAGAAGCAAAAGGCTGTACACTTCCTTTGCCTCTCTCCACTCAGCAGTGAATCCAGGCCTCCCTGGGAGAGCTTTGTGCATATTGAGTCCCTGTCATCATGGTGGGAACCTATGAGCAGAAGAGTGCCTCCACACTGATCCTTTCTCCCACAGGAGATTCTTTTAGCCCAAGACTTAAGGGAAATGAATACAGAATTTTTTTTTCATTCTTAAAGTATTTCCTCAGAGGCTTCTTCCTCCTTGCCGCCCCAACACCCCCCTCCCTCCGATGTCTCCTTGCCTTGATAATAAAATTACAATGGCTAAATTTAGGGAGTGGAATTTCTTTAACTAAAAATATTATATAATCTCATTATCTGTTGGTCAGATGTGTTTGAAGCACTTAAATCATTTATTTGGTTAAGAGGAAAAGAAAATCTCGTCTGCCTTCCAGAAAGTGAGTTAATCAGTTGCCTAGGTTGTTACTATGGCTGACAGGTTATCTGACTAGTAAGTAAAGGTTTTCATGGAATATTCCAAACCATCTCCTGAGCATTTCCAGGCTGTTTCGATCTTGTCTAAGGAGGTAGGAAGAATGTCTCTTATTGCTTCAGTGTTCTTTTTGTACACATTAGGGAATTTTGAAAACGTTCCTGTCAGAATCTACAAGAGGCTGTTGCAGAGTGAGCTGTTTAGAGACCATAGCTCTATGGTTTCTGGTTAGCTTCATCCTCATCCAGCATCCCAACTATGGCCCCCAAAGACGTTTGGGGGCTTTTGAGGTTTTAAAAGGGACCTTCAGTCTGAAAGGCATAAGGAAGCGGGAACTCTAGCTTGTCCTCTCTGTGTGTTATTTGGGCCTGAGGAACATGCAGTGAGTTAATAATAAAGCTGTAAACTTAGCACACAGCTTTGGCACCATATTGTTCTTTCCACAGTGGGTCTTCTAATTAACAAGGGCATTAGTACGTCCTCTCTTCATACCAGGAGACCTGCCACAAATTTCAGCTTAATCAACTTTCACTTACTTGGTGCACATCCAGAGTATAAGGACTTCAGTAATTGCTCAATTGTTAAGAAATTGTTAAATAGATTTTGTGTGGAAATGAAGTTTCTTGAAATACATTTGTATCATCAGAATCTAAGCTTATGTTTCTTGGCAATTCTGTCTACCCCTAAGTTTCTGAGTGGCTTTTTCACTCAATGCTATTTTTATCCAGCACAGAGGAACAAATACGTAAAAGAAATCTCAATTTGTTAAAGCCCAATATTATGGTGAAATGACTGGATTCAACAATGAACTGACTTTTGAATTTTAGTGAGTGAACTAAATGAATGAATTGGAAGCTGCTGCTTTTGGAAGTGGGCTCCTTCTGTTCCTCTATTCTAAATTTCATACTAGAAGGAAAGTTATTTTGTAGGTATAGTCCTTTGCCTGGAGATTGCTTTTAATTTGCTTGAGATGGTGGTTTCTTTTCCCTCTTTCCATTAAAGCTTTCTCTCTATTCAAGGCTAAAGCATTGAGAAACTGTAGCAAGTATTTATATACTTTGTGATTTACAGATTTTATGTATATATTCAACCTGTAGTAGGCCAGCAAGTATTCCCCTTCCTAGGCAGGGAGCAATATGGTCTAAAAGTAAATGAGAATGTCAGGGGGTGCTTAATGAATTTCATGAGTCTTTGGGAAAACAAGAGACCGCAGATGACTTTCTCTTCTCTTCTTTCTTTTTTGAATGCAAGAAACCAGATAAAACATTGGATATATCAGAGCCTAAATAGAAGATTCTGGTTTACCTAGTCAGAGCAACAAACTGACATAGGTGGATAGATGACAAAAAAACAAAGCGAAAAACTGGAAAAAAAAAAAAAGAAGTCCCCACTAATTGTAATCCTGTTCTACAAACTGTACAGTGATGTCTCCTTTTCTGTTGGTTTTCCTGTGGGAATGGGAAGCAGAGAGGGTTAACTTCTTTTAGCCTTTTTGTAAAGTAATAGCAACCTCCCTTTGCATTTTGGCTGGAATTGGTAGGATGGAAGTCATAGCCCATAGACCTTGAGAAGAGGAACAAGCTCCTATTGACCAATTTTATTTGACTTCTTCATAGGAAAATGAAGAAGTTCGCATTCTTGTTTATATGGTATAACTACCATTCATCCTTCTATTGAGAGGTAGTGTCATTAGAGAAAGATACTGCAGTTAAAAAAAAAGAAAAAGAAAAAGAAAGGGGACTTGAATTTTAGTCCTCTTTTCCAGGAGCTTAAATAAGCTGGTAAGAAACAGAATTCCTCTGGCCTTCTGATCTATGTAATGGAATAATATTTTATATTTTATCAACCAGAAAATAGAAATTGGGGAAAGACAAGACTTTATTGTTCCTTCCAGATCTGTGCACAGTTTTTATGATAGGTGTGTTCCAGTAATATCCTCAGATTGTAACCAAGGATCAAGAATTCTCATGTGTTGTAATAAAATGAGGGTTCATGCTGGACAATAAAACAAGAGAAAAGTGGGAGAAAATCCTAATGGTTTCCCAACTTTGTTTCAAAAAGCATTACAAAACTCCCAGAAAGACAGAACGGACTTTTTCAGACAGTTGCTAAGTAATTGTGGGTGCTGGATTAACTCTGTGTGTTGCTAATTTATTGGATTGGTTATTGTCCATTTGTCTATTTCTGGCTTCCTAGTAAATAGTATATATAGCAAAACCCTATATATTTTTTCAATTATTATACAGCTATCTTTTAACTGTTCCAGGATGGACCTGCCATATTTTTGACATGCTAATCAATTGTACTAAGGGTTTAAAATAACTTGTTCAACTCATCGGTTGTTTCTTTTCATTTTCCCCCTATTTATGAAACCTACAGTCCAGCCGGACACTTAAAAAACAAGATACCTAATTACTGTTCTAGTTCCTATGGCTGCATAATAAATTATCCCCAAATTTGCCAGCATAAAACAATTATTTATTAGGCTTATTGATTCTGTGGGTCAGAAATTCCAGTCAGGGCATGGTGGGGACAGCTTGTCTCTATTCCAAAATGGGTGGGGCCACAGCTGAAAGACTGGAAAGCTGGGAATCATTTGAAATTTGCTCACTAACATTTCTGGCAGTTGATGCAGATTTAGACTCTAGGTTAACTGGGATTACTCACCAGAACACCTTGCTGTGACCTCTCCAAGTGATCTTAACTTCCTCCTAGCACGCTAAGAGAGACCTGGGCAGAAGCTGTAGCCTTCTGAGTTGTACAGTCATTTACATCACATCTGCTCTCTCTTGGTCTGAGCAGTCATAAGCCTGACATGTTTAGGGGAAAGGGGAAATAGACTCCAGTTTTTCATGGGGAGTGAAAAGATTCTGAAAGAGCATGTAGGACTTCGAATATTGCTGTGTTCATTTCTGGAAAATGCAATCTGTCACAGTTACCTCCCCCTCAATATTGAGAAGGTACAAAACATATATAGCCAACAAAACATCCAAACTAAAAAGTAACTCCTATTAGGTAGGTGCCTCGCTTCGATTTATGGGGGTGAGAGGTATTTCTCTTGGGGGAAAATGGAAGAGGAAATAGTTTCAAGCAGAGAGTCATCTGTAAACAATTTAATTTGATGGCTTGTGAACTCTATAAAATAATAAATATTATAAATATTTAATAAAATAATAATAAATATTCCTAAATTAAATACAAATATCAAAACCACATTATAACATCAAATTTAAATGTTTTTAAGTGGATTGTTCTGGATTATTCAGGACCTCAACTTTACTCCATTAGACAAGTTGCTGAATAGGGTTAAAGATGGTAATAGTAGTGATATTTTCAAAGGAAAAGAATCTGGTGACCATGTTCCTCCTCTGGTCAGGCTTTAACCATTTGCTAACTTTTGAGAGTATTCAATGGGATCAGAAACAATCTTTGAGACATTCACTAACTCATTAATTCTTTCATTCAAACCACATTTGTAGAATACCCAGCATATGTATGTAAGGCATGCTAATTATTATTTATGCTGTCAAACATATAGATTGATAATAAACTGTGTCCACTTCCAGTAGTAATAATAGCTATCATTTATTGAGCACTTAGTATATTCCTGGCATTGTGCTAGCAGTACATACAATGTTATTTATCTTTATAGCATGAATTAAGGCATGCCTAATTATCATCCTGTTTACAACTGCTCAAACAATTTAGGAAAGCTGATTCCTTACTTGAGTTTGTATAGCTAATTGGTAAACGATCTTAGTATCAGACTTTGCTTTGCTGGGCTAAAAAGCTGTTTTGGTTTGGTTTGGTTTTTTCCCAGCTAGGCTAAACTGCTTCTTCCAAAAACTTGTCTTGTTGGAAAGTGGGAAATGAAATAAGATATATTTATAAATAATTGTAGTGTAAGGTGAAATTTGTTAAGTATCCAAAAGCCTGGGAGTTAGGAGAGCCTACTAAAAAAAAAAAAAAATCAAGTTAGTTAACATAAAGTATACTTACTGTTGGTTTTGGGAGTAGAAGCCTACTTCTTTGTGGAATAATTAGAGGGAAGCTTCATGGAAGTGGTGGCATTTGAATAAGGACTTGAAGAACTGGTAGGATTTTAATATATGGAGATGGGGATAAAGAAGGAAATCAGGAAATCTAGATGTTGGAAAAATATAACTGGAGTATGAAGAGCATGGAGATATTTGGGTAATAGCAAACCATACCATTGAGAGGAGTCCAAGTTTGAGGATTAGTGAGTTAGAAAGCTAAAAGTATAGATTAAGTCCTTTTGGTAAAAGGTCATATGTGGCAGCTAAAGGAACTTCATCTAGGAGATCTGTAAGTCATGGTGAGGAGTTGAAGGTATCCTCTGATGTGGACAGAACAGGGCATCAGGAAAAGGAATCTGGCTGCTACCTAGGATGGCTCGATAAGGTTTGAAGACAGCAGTGGTAGGAGGTTGGCAGTAATCTGGAAGATGGTGATGAGGACAGAGATGGAATTGGTGATGGGAATTAAAAAGGGACAGAGAGAAATGTACTGGCATTTCCATAAAAAACTAATAGCAAAGAGAAAAGGCATTTGTTATTATATCTATATTTCTTACCAACTGACTAGTTGCTCAAGTAAAATACATTTGCCTCTTCCCTCAAATTATCTGTTTTTATTTTATTAAATCATAATCTCCAGGGACCCTGTGAGCACCTGCCTCTAATTTGGAAATGTGTTGTCATGGCTCCTGTAGAGGCTGTTCTGCATTTGGAAATTCGTTTTCTATTCCGCTTATTTCGATTAAATGCTTTGCTATTAGACTTCTTATGAGTCATATGCCCTGAATACATAGTCAGAAAGTAATACGAGCAGCAGTGGAGGTGCTGAATTGCTGGTCAGTGTTGTTAGGAGCAAGAGGCATAAAGGGGTAATAGTTCACATTGCAAGCAATTTTGTAGAAGAGGTTTATCCAATTTTTGACCCTGAAATAGTTCAGATTAAAAAAAAAAAAAAAAAGAAATGATGTGCCTTGTTCATTCTGTTAACATTTCCCTGTCCTATGCCCCTCAAGGTAGGTCTGTGCACATGGAGAGGTTAATATTAATATTGCCTTTTTACAGCTAAATTATCTGGCTCTAGAACCATTCACAGATTCTATTAAAGACCCCTATGGAGGATTGCTTCTTCAAATAGGCATTTTAATTCACTTGGGTACAATAAGGTGTTACCTTCCTTTCATTAATAAAATGGGAACTCATAAAGAAAACCAGATTATCTTGAATTTATGATCAAGTAATTTTGTTTCTCTTAGCCTGGATAATAATTGTGAAACATTATTTTCCCCCTTCTTTCCTTTTCCCTTCATACACTTCGACATTCTTAATTTCTCATGTTTATTTATCTTTTTTATTTTAATTTGACAGGGAAAGCTATCTAGGACCCCAGGAGGCAAATGCTGTGACTCAAGAATTGGTCCTTTCCATCTTCAATTTAATGAAATAATAAGCCAGTAATTGATTTATATTTATATTTACATTTGCCTTACAAATTCTGGGATTTTTGTCACCTTTATTGTAATTCCATAAGTAGTCACTAAATTACTTCCAATAAACTCTATTTTTCCTTTACCTACCCAGTAACTGAAGTCTTTCATCATAGTTTAGAGGCTTTGTTCTTTCTTCTAGTTTCTCATGTCATTTTCCCTCACCATAGGTTTTATATTTCATTTTAAATTGTTAATGAATTATTTTTTTAATCTCAAACTCTTTGTACCATTATCAACAAATAATTTGTTCCAAACAATCTAGCTTTGTGCCTTTGTACTTTCCATGTAACCGCATCACTGGTAGTCTGAAGACAGTCTTTTGGTGTTATTAACAATTTAGGATACAATTTGGAATTGTAACATAAGCAGGGTAGATTTCTGAGCATTCCAGTTGGCTTTGACAAAGCCTTTACACCCAAACTGTGATCTTCTTGGGCTTTCCTTCATTCAGACACTTGTTGCTTTATCCATGCTTATTAAGGAACATATATTGTCTGGTAATAACTGAAGATTAGAAATAGCTATTAGAAGGAAGATTGAGGAAAGAAGGGTCTGTGAGGTGTAGACAAATGATATCTGAATTGACAGCTGGTAGCCTGTTGTTTTTGGAAAATATAAAACTGAAAAAGTAATAATTGTATTAATATCAATAAAGGTAGTCTCTAGAGCATCTACTATGTGTCAGGTGCTTTTCCATATGTCATCTAACTTTATTCCACAAATTAGATTATCTTTGTTCCCATTTTATAGATGAGCAAATTCAAGCTGAGATTCTAAATGATCCAAACCACCACAGCTAGTAAGTGGCAATACAGAGTTTTCTCCAGGTTTGCATGACTCCCAAACTGTGATGTCATTCTGTTGTATCACGCTGTAGTAGATGTCTGTCAACTTCAGTCTTCCAAGAAAACATTACTTTCCATGGTTCTACTTAAGGAAGCAAAACAGCAATTCGTCTTAAAAGAATTTCACTGACATTAAAAAAAATACTTTTTGGTGTTAGGAAGCAAATATTTGAATTATTTGGAAAACTGGTTATATGGAAGACCTGATACCACAATGAGGCAAGATTAAGTATTTCACCATAATCCTGACATCACACTTTCAGGAAACTTGACTCCAGATTAGATTTTTCTCAAATTAAAGAAAAAGTTCCCCATGTTATATATGTATTCATTCATTCATTCATTCATTCACTCACTCACACACTTACTTGCTCACTTCATATGACAAACATTAGGTGACTGTTGCGTACACAGAAACACTATCATGGCTCTTGAGAGTTCCACCAGAAGTAAAACAAAATGAAATAAAAAAGCATTAAAAGCTCAGTTTCAGAATAGTTTGGGTAAGTAAGTGCTGCAGTAGTCTTCCTTTCCCTTGACCTCATCCTGCACATTGCCAGAAGTATTTTTTTTTCCCCTAAAACCCTCATCGGATGGTGTCACTTCTGGTTTTAAACCTCTGACAATTGTTATTGCCTAGTAACTTGTGGCCCTTCAGAATCTGTTGCCACCTACTTTTCTGACACCTCTGGAGCTGCCCCTATCAGAGCTTAGTCACCGTGTACTGCTCACTTTTCCTCCCAGATGCCAAACTCTCTCACATCTCCAGTTTGTGCTCTTGCTGCCTCCTCCTGGGGTGTGTCTTGCCCTTTATCCTTCAAGTGGTAAGTTTCTATTCATCCTTCAGGATCTCTGCCCTTTCTCTGCTCCTTTTCCTGAAACCTGCTCCTCCCTAGCAGGAAAGAAAAAGTTCATTTTCCCAGAGCACTTCATGTCACAATATTTTTAATAATAACATAATATAAAAGTATTTCGATTTTTCTCTGACAAGAGAACAAATCCTTCCAGAACATGACTCTGTTTTATTCATCTTCATATCTTCATTCCAGGACTCTGACACATACTTGGTCATCTATAAAGGTTAGAGGAGGAGAATAGAATGGAAGTGTGTGAGTAGGTAAGTGCTATAAGAGGGACTAATGTTTCAGAAGCAGTTGGTGGCAGCTTCCTGGAGCACTGTTGTTACATAAGTGGGGCTTGAAGAATGATTAGGAAGTCAGCAGATAGCTATGAGCAGGGTTCAGGGTCAGTGGAAAGAGGGCACCACAGCACAGGGAACTATGTATCTGAAGGCTTGAGAGAGCATAGCCTACTTGGAAATTGCAAATAAACCAGTGTCTTTAGAGTTAGCATATGTAAGAATGGAGTAGAGTGGACTCAGAGCATGGGGGTGGCTTCATACAGTGATGAACCTGTAGGTGTGGGGATTTCATTCTCTCACGTAGTCTTTGGAGATCCACTGAAGCCATGGCAGTCACCCAGGTGGATGTGGTTGAATGGGGGATGAAGGGACTAAGAAGGGCTAATTGGGAAACCCTGGCATGGTTGGGAGGAGAGACAAAGGCCCGTCTAAGTCAGGGTGCAGGGAAGCTCACATTTTACTAGGATTTCTGTCCAGAAGTGTCTGGCTTAGCTTACTCTTGGGGCCTTATTACAACCTTTTCTGACTCCAACTGCCTTCTTGGATATCCTATATTCTGAATATGTAGGAGAATATATATATGTAGGAGAATATACATATTCTCCTACATATTCTAAAATATACTCCTATATTTTATCCTCTACACATTCTCCCTTATTCTCTCCACTCCAACTACCATGGATTCCTTGCCATTTTTGAACCACCAAGAAACCCACCCTTTCAGGGACTATGAGTTTTCTGCTACTACTGCCTGCACCTCTTCCTGCCAGTCTCCTCCCTTAGGGAGTCTTTCCCCATTGCCCTTCCTCAAATAGCACGCACCCCTGGCGGTCACTCTTACTTTTGAGAAATTACTGCTATAGTTTCATTCTTGGTCCTTATCACTACCCTGCATTTCTTGTGTTTTTTTTTTTTTTCTTTATTTGTCAGAGAGAGAGAGCGAGCACAGGCAGACAGAGAGACAGGCAGAGGCAGAGGGAGGAGCAGGCTCCTTGCTGAGCAAGGAGCCCGATGTGGGACTCGATTCCAGGACGCTGGGATCATGACCTGAGCCGAAGGCAGCCGCTTAACCAACTGAGCCACCCAGGCGTCCCCTTGTGTATGTTTTTACTGCCCTAGTTCCCTTATTCAGAAGGTAAATGCCATGAGAGGACAGATTTTGGTTTTTGTTTTGCTGCATCTCAGCACCTGCGATTATGCCTGCCACATAGAAGGTATTCTGTAAAGGTGTATAAATATGCCAGTGTTTTCCTTTTTTTTTTTTTTTAACCTTAGGGTACAGAAAAAATAATAATATTTGCGTGATATCAGGGTATATTGGAAGGGACTTGGAGGTGTCTATATGATACTTGGTTAAAAAAGTAATTACATTTTTTAATGCTTAAGTGTAGTAAGAAAAAGGAGGCCAAATGTCAGGGAAAATGTTAAACTTTGAATTTTCATAAAATTTCCAAATATAAATTTTGTATTTTTACAAAATTCTATTACCATTGTTAGCTCAAGACACAGCTGTAACTTATTTGCCGCATACCAATGGATGTTGGCCCCCCCATTGCTTTTTTCCATTCTGTCTAGATTCAGGATTTTGCCCCGGGGCGAAACTTGCTGGCAACACTGTCCCTAGCTGCATGCCACACCTTCCTCTTCCACAGAGACCTGGCCCAATCCAAGGAGGGCAGTCAACAGGACTGTGGCCCATGCTATTATAACAGGGACGCTGAATGTGAATTGCCTTGCTTTCACCAGCATGATAAAATAGTAAGTTAGTAATGTTTGTGAAAGTTTGGCGTGTTGGAGGGCTCCTTGCTTAACCGCAGCTGAGCAGCACCATCTGCTTGGGAACAGCCAATTTGTTGTTTGTTTTACACTGAGTTTATTAAAGTTACCCAAGAGAGAGTAGGAGGGACCTTATTTGGAAACTTGTTTCCTTGAAAACCCACATGATTTAGTGGAAAGAATACTAGAAAAGGCTTCCCAAGACCCAGGTTCTAGTCCCACCTATGGTTTGAGCTGTATGATCTTGTAAACTGCCCATTCCTCTGAGCTCTGGTGACTTCACCTGCAAAGTAGGAATAATGCCTTTCCTGCTTCTGTCTCAGCTGCCATGACAATCACAGCAAATCCAGTAATAGCAAACTATAAGTGTACCATATAACTTAGGATGTTATTTTTTAAAATATTGTTAATACTGACTTTAAGTTATTTAAGGGTTTCCACATCTGTAGAGCTCTGCTGAGTGAAAATTAGATTTCCCATCATAGACTCTCCCACTGGGGTGGTTGCCAGGGTAATTCTGTGCATGTGAGTGCATACAGAGTCAGTCCCTAAAAGCTTCAATTGGTCCAGGCTTCCTTATCCGGAAGCTTCAAAAGCCACTACATCTCTTATCCATTAAAAATGAAAAGACTCATGAGTAAGATTCATGGTCCTATTTTAAACCTGACAAGTTGTTAAGTTATATATTCCTAAAATGAACTCATCAGCATCAAGACTTATCTACAAGTGTTGAAATATGGACATGGTTATACATAGATGAACAAAGTTTCATTAAAAGGTTACTAATCCTTTATTGGGACTATTTTCACATGTTTCTCATTTCTTCTAGGGATTTAGAATATGTAATCCAAATTATTTATTCTCTTCTAGAAACTCCAGAAACAAGTGGATAGTTACCATTAGTTTCTCTTCTCAAACACTGATACTTTCCAAAGATGACAGTGTAATTGGTGAAATGATCTTCAGTTCACTTCTCAATGGCAAGCTATGATGTTCCAGTTAATAAACACCCATAAGGAGCCTTTACTTAATTCTTGGTTTTGTTTTGTTTTTGTTTTTGTTTTCTAGTAAGGGGCATCAAAGGCATTAAGAAATACCTTTCCAGGCATTGTATGTATTACTTATTCGTGTTTTCCTCATTTTGCTAACCCTGCTGTTGAGAAGTTTGTTCTGACTACTATTTTCTTAACGTCCCTTAATGTGTCTGTGTGCTTCATGGACATTTTCCCCTCCTTTTTGGATCAATGAAACCTTTCTTTCTTATATTTACTGCACAAGCATTGAGAGGGAAAGGAGTGTTTTAAAAAATTATCTTAAATTGCTCTCCTTTTTTTTTAAACACATATTTTCAATTTGATGTTTTGAGTCTCAGGTGAAGAGTGTAAGAGAGACTGTAGAAAACATTACTTTGGAGGAAAGTTCCTATTTTGGTTCCACAGATTGAAGATCAGATTTTTCCAGGATTTTTGCAGCATATGGAAATTGACATCCCTTGAAATTTGGAGACACCAAAATAGAAAGTAAGGCCAGATTTATTTTCACTTTTAGTAATCTGGCTCTATTACCTTGAATAAACTAGTCTTTAGAGAACCATTTTTTCTCATTCTAAGAGTTTAGTAAACTCAGTATAGAAAATATGGAAAATTTAGAAATATCTAAATAAGAAAATAAAATATAATGGGTAATTCAACAACACAGATATAATTACTGTTGACATTTTAATATATGTCTTCCCCTTTTTTTTTCAGTGCTTCTCAAATCAATATATATATTTTTAAAAGTCAGGCCATGATCTGTTTATATGTTTGTATTTTGGTTTTTCTTTTACCATTACAGTATGAGCATTTGTAGAAAGAATAAATGAATAAAACTCATTAAGTATTCAATAGTACATTAAAAGGCTATACATTATTCTTTATGTAGAACATTATATAACTAATTTTGCTGTTCTATTACCATTAGGAAGGGGTAAAATTTGTATTATTTTATTAATTCTTGAATGAATATTCCCATAAACAAATTGTTTTTATTTCTCATTGTTTCCCTGGAACCATCAAATACTTTCTACATTCCTCCTATCAATTCAGGGTTTTTTTTCTATATCCAAGATATTAACCTTTATTGAGCCAAGGTTTAGTTAGAATGTTAGAAACATTTGTTTCATTTAGTTAGAAGCATTAATTAGAATATTTTTCAAAATTTTCTTAGCTATTTTTTATTCAATAAATATTTATGGAGTTCTTCCTCTGGGCTAGGGATGCTAGGCAAGATAGATATGTTCTCTGTTCTCACCAGACACATAGCACAAGTCTAGAGAAGGTCTTATATTTCTTTTTAAACTGAACTCTAAAACCACTTTGGCAAGTTAAAAAAAAAAAGCAAAGATTTTAATTGTGATAACACCACGCCCATGAAGTAGAGAGGAATTGACATTCTTACTAAATTTAGTCTTCTATATCTGAGACACAAAAGGTCTGTTTATGTATTCTTTTATGATTTTCAGTGAAAATCTGTGTATTTTTCCAGAGTGCTTTTTTTTTTTTTTTTGGTAAGTTTCTCTCTGGGAAGAACTTCATGGTTTTGTTATACTTTGAAAAACATTTTTTTCCCTATCCTGTTATTGTACATATAGAAGAAAATGATTTAGTTTTATATATTTACTTTATATCTGGCCATTTTCTGGAACTTTTTTCAGTTCTTATATGAGACAGACATAGTTTGAAGTATATCTTTGGCACCACCAATTATGTGAACTTAAGTTGACAAATTATGCAAGTCTTGGTCTTGGTCTCTCAGTGTGTGAACAAGACCATAAACTGACCTTATGGAGTTATTAACAGCTAATGAGCTACATATTAAAGAATTTAGCACAATGCCTCGCACATAACAAGCATTCAGTAAATCATTGTTATTACCATTTCCTTAAATTCTTTAAAACATTTACTTATTTCAATTTAGCCTAATGTCTCCCACCACAATTAACAGATTTTTCTTTGTTAACTTAGATACTATGTTACTAGAGCATAGAATTTTATTTTTGTTATTATTATAACTGCATGACAGATTTTACTACTATATTTTGATTCTTTTTTTCCATATAAGTTTTAATTTTAATTCTTCTAGGTCTAATATGATAGTTGTGACCCAGCTTTATTTTTATTGTGTGTGATATTGACAAATACCCTTTTCTTTTTAATCTGTCTTTCTTCTTTGTGTTAGCTGTGTTTCTATTAGCAGCAATGTCCAACAAAATGATATACCTCATCTTAAATATTTTGTTTGCTTTCAACAATAGTTGTACCTGCTAATATTTTGTGTTATAATTGCTGTTTGATATTATTTCTCATATTTGTTTGAAACAGTTTTCATGCTTCTTGTTTCTTTTGTTTACCCTGTTGCTTTATAGATTGGTTTTTTTCTTCCTTCTCCCAGTTCCCTCATTCCTTCCTTCTTTCTGTTTGCTTTTTTCTCTCTACAGTTATTTATAATGTATAAATACACTGGTAGCTACCTTTATATTAAAATAAAACTTTTTAGACCATATTTCTCTGATTACCAGAATAGACAGAAAGCTGCTTTTGATTAACCACTATGTAAGATGAGGAAATTGCCTCCTTTATTACTTCCTTTTCTTTTTTTTTTTTAAGATTTTTATTTATTTATTTGACAGACAGAGATCACAAGTAGGCAGAGAGGCAGGCAGAGAGAGAGGAAGGGAAACAGGCTCCCTGCTGAGCAGAGAGCCTGACGGGGGGCTCCATCCCAGGACCCCGGGATCATGACCTGAGCCGAAGGCAGAGGCCCTAACCCACTGAGCCACCCAGGCGCCCCTACTTTCTTTTCTTTAAATCAATTCCCAGTTTTGTTAGTATCAATTGGGGTGGTAGATCTGAATAATAAATGTTGAATAATGGTTTTTTTAAACATTGTGCTTCTTCTCTTCCAAGAGCCATTTCTAAAACTATTCATTCACCTTAATTATTACACTTAAAAAATTTAGATTTAATATTCTATTTATCACCATTTATTTTATATTAACAGTTTGTTATTTTCATTTAAAATTTTTTCTATATTCTCTCCTAGCTTAAATATATTTTTTGAGTATTTCTTAAAGGTATATGGATCATATTCTTTCTGAGCCCTTGTGTATCTGAGAACATCTTTTATTACCTTTGTAGATGTACCACAAATTGTTTGTATATAGGATTCTTGGGTCATAAACTTTTCCCCACAAAATTGTGTAGATATTGTTTCATGTCAGTCAGTATTTAATGAAGCCCAATGGAAGTGTAAAACCAGCTGGACTCTTTTTTTATTTCTTTGTAAATAATTTATATATTTTTTTCAGGTACAAATAAGATATTGTCATATTTTTTATACTCCCCCTCCCTTTTTTTACATTAGTCCTTAGGAGGGCTCTCTATTCTTCTATACCCTTGGTTCATGACTGGTTTTTTTGTTGTCTTTTTTATCTGTGCTCTGGAAATCTACCTTGTATTGTCTTCAGTGTCAATGAACAAATTTTCTTCTGCACATTTTGTGCATTGCTTCTTTAATGTAGATTCACGTATAATAACAATTCTGGATCCCTTTCAATCTTTTCTTAATTCATTCAGCTTCTTTATTACCTCCACATGCATCTCAACTAACTTTTCAAACCAGTCTGTTTCTGGATCATTTTACCATTCATCTCTTGCTTTTGAAGATACGTTTTCATAAATCTTATCGAGGACACTAAGGAGATGGGTTATTTTTTCCGTTAGTTAAAGAAAAGCCTTTTTGTGTGTATGCTTTTTCTCCTTTTCTTCTGTGCTATTGTCCTCTGATTTTATATTGGAGAATCTTTTGCTAAACTGTTTTTTGTTGGTTTGCTTATCCAGGAATGAGGTATGATCTATCCAGGCCAGGCTTGTAAATATACCTTGCTGGGCAGATAGATGGATCTTAGAACATCTCACTGTTTTCCTTGTTAGGAGAATTCCACTCAGATCTTAAGCTGATGGTCAAATATCCATTGTCAAGCAGTCATCTATCTTGTGATATCCTTTGAAAGGGAGGAATTTTCTGTTCTGTTTTGATCCTCTTTTTTTTTTTAAGATTTTATTTATTTATTTGGCAGACAGAGATCACAAGTAGGCAGAGAGAGAGGAGGAAGCAGGCTCCCCACTGAGCATAGAGCCTGATGTGGGACTCAATCCCAGGACCCCAAGATCATGACCTGAGCTGAAGGCAGAGGCTTTAACCCACTGAGCCACCCAGGCACCCCATGTTTTGATCCTCTTAATTTGAATGTTTTTAAGCATCATTCAGGTTTTCTCATTCCAGAAGTAATACATAAAATCTCTAAGTAGCATCTCTTCTGCTGTTCTTCTTAATTCACTTTTGTTTCAGGTTCAGTGTGTTACTGCCCATTCCACCTTTTATATGGTGCCTTACTAAAACTGAGGTCAATAAAAGAACATAGAAAAGGAGGGACTGACAGGGGTTGGGGATGGGATGGCACAGTGAAGATGGGCTAGCTCTGATTATCTCATAAAGCAGCCTCTACTTAGTTCCTGCTTTTATGACCAGCAAAGCTACCATTTTGTAGAAAGAGGTACACAGTAGAGGTGACTAAAAATCCCCAACTTTCATTTCCTCTAAACTCCTTGTCTTATTTCAGGGCTCTGTCCACTCTTTGAGATTTGAGGTGAGATTTCTCCTAGAATATTTCACGTTATTTATTAGTATATCAAGTTTCCACTGCTGTGGCAACTTATCCCTTTTCACCCTTGTGTTTCAAGTGTATGAGGGGAAGGATGCATTAGATGCCCCTGAGGAACCCCAATCCTAACACAGAGCATGGTATGATCCATAAAGAGAAGTACCCCAGAAGCTGAAGTGAGTAAAAAGTGAGCAGCAAATATACCTTCTATATAAAGTAGTTAATAGAGGATCAGAACTAAGGCCTTTCTGAGGATCCAAAGGCAGTTACCTCACCATCATTCATGTGAGAATATGGGATACAAATATTGTGTTCACATCAGAGAATCAAGAGGACTTATGATAATGGATGGAAGGAAGATATAGAAGGAAATTGGCAGGGCCTGTTAAGAAGCTGAGGATCTGGGAGTTTGGGTCAGCTGATGATATTTAGAAGATATTTGCAATTCTGTTTATTCCCTAAATTAAATAATCTGTTCTTTGAGGTCTCAGCTGTGTGTTGAGAATAGCATTTCAGGAAAACCGTCTTTAGACTCTGAAGCTTTGAGCCTCCCGAGGGAGCCATTTTTAAAGATACCTCTCATTCATGCATGCAGCTTTTGAATTCACATTCTTGTCCCTGTTCAGAATAGAGCAGCTGCTTCTGCAACTGCAAGAGACTTTCTGACTTAGATTGAGGTCTGTCACTGTCATTTTATGGCAGACTGAATGTAGTGTTGGTTGTCAGTTTCAGAAAGAATTAAATATTGCCTGCTGTTGTACATCTTTAGTCTAGGGCTCCTTTTCCAAGCATGATCCGGGCCCCTGCTCTGAGTCTCTGTACTTTTCTGTACTTTTATTTCTTGGACTTGGTAGAAATCCAGAGGTACTTTAATATCCTCCAGCCTTGAGATAGCCACACTCCAGTGGGAGAAACATGAAGCTAAATCTAGAGCCAGGATAAGTATTTGGGGAATGGTGTGTAAATAAGGGTTGGTAACCAGAACGGAAGAGCCAAGGGGTACATCATCTCATTTTACCTGTCTTCATACAGGTGGCTTCCTGAAACTCAGGGGCTGATTTGTAGTTGAAGAAGGACATGAAAGGCTAAAAGGACTGCTCAGTATTCACCCAGAAGGCTGAGTCCAGAGAGCAGGATGGGTGGCCCAGGACACTTAAGAGGAGAAATCTGGTCAAGATAGGCTGTCTCAGGCTGTGATAGACTATTAAATCCTGTGAAAAATAAGACTTATAGATGAGTCCTTTTGTAAGTTCTGTATTTAGCAGAAACACTTTGCTTTGCAGTCAATAACCTTATGATTAAAATAAGGTCTTTGTTCACTAAGAAAGCTGGCTGAACACTTTATCGTTCCAAATGCCCTCCCATTTACTCTGAATTAGCTTGTTCACACTTTAATGGATAAAAATTTCCATTTTAGGTTTTTATATATGATTATGCATTGCAGTTAAAGCCTCTTTTTTTGGAAAGGTTTTACAATGTGATTTTATTTGTTTGCTAGTAAAATTTATTACCATAATACTTTTACCATCCTCATTTAATCTTCAGACTTCTCTTTAAAAAAAGTCAGTTCACCATTATGTTAGCTACTCACACTGAAGTGTGTGTGTGTGGGGGGGGGTCCAGTTTCACAGTGTATACATTCATGTTGACTTTGTCTTGAATATTTTATTCTGAGGACAGTGAAATCAGTTTTTACAGAAATAAATCATTTAGCCATATTAAGATTTGAAAGAGTTATAAATGCTTTATTTTCAGCCATTATTGTGAAAATAGAAAAGGGGGGAAAAACACCCCACACTATCATTTAAACATGTCAATTCTTCAAAATAGTGCAGAGGCAAAGCTTCTTTTATTATACTGAAACAACAAGATTGGGTGAATAAGTTACATATGGTTTATTTCTTTTTGAGATTTCTCTCAGTCACTTTTAATATGAATATACATTTATGAAAAAATATTTTTAGAGGAAAAAAATCAAGAAATAAATACCTTTTATATATGTTTAATAAATGTGAAAGAAATAATCCTTCTATATAGATTTTTATATGTAGATTTCTCTGAATTTATTTATTTTAAAGCTTAATACATTTCTGTAGATTCCAGAAATAAATATAGTCCATTTCCCTTTTTTTATAATACCTTACATTAAGATCTATTTAGTTATTCATGCTCTTGTCTAGGGGAATATTTTTTTCACGTATGTAGGTGAATTTATTTAACATTCACTGCATGACAATTTAACCCTACATTTGTCATTGAACTTTATGTTGGTAACTGTTTCCCACAGAACTCAAGTGTTTCTAAGAAGCCCTACCTCACAAGGAAATAAAGATGATCTAGTAAAAATGGGCCCATTACTGTGGACTCTTTGGTCACTGATTTTTTAGGACGATTTAAATTAATGTTAATTTGTAATTTTTAGACTTTTTTTTCTGAAGTGATTGATCAATTTGATTATGTCATAGAGTTGTCCTTAAGAAGAGAAGGAATAGTGTTTTAACTAATGCTCAATCTCTGGGCACAGTGCCTTCTTTCATCCAATAAAAGTCACCTTTTTAATAGGTTTTTAATAGATGCTGAATTTTTGTTTTCATGGTATAATACACAGCAGGTATTTTAAATGTAAGTTTGTATAGTTGTGCTTGAAGATATCATTAATAGAAAAGGTTCTATAAAAAATAAAATCAAATTCTATATACTACTTTTCATTCATATATATATATATATATACATACACACACACAAATCATCAGTACAAATTCATATTCCTTTAAAAATATTTGTAAATGTTACCCCAAATACACATTTGGTAAATTCATTATTGAATCTTTATATGAAATTCATCTTCTATAAGCTATTCAGAATCTTTAGAATTCTTCAACATGTCTTAATAATTGTGTTTGAGCAATGTTTTACATTTATAGGAGTTTTAAAAAGGCAGGTGCAATGTGACATATCAGAAGAAACAAATTAAACTCTTGTAAAGCACAGCTGGAATGCTAAAAATGTGTATTTGTAATTTAAATATGTGACACCATCACACTGTAAAATCAGTTCATAATTAGAAAACATCTGTTTTTTTCCAATATGATGCCTAATAGTATATTTAAATAATTTAGAATGCAAAAGAAAAAAAAAATCAAGGAATAATAAGTGATTCATGGACATTTATTTCCTTTTGTTTTAATGTCCTATAGGAGATTCTGGAGTAATCTGTCATATTGAGGCTACTTTTTGGATAGAGCATAATCATCAATGATGAAATGCATATGCCAAACATATGTGCTGTTGTAACCTTATTGTGTCAGATAATAAATAAATAAATAAATAAATAAATAAATAAATCCAGGTTGTGTAGGTTTTGGTGTTAAGAAGGATTTACACACTGTTATTTCTTTCTCACCCTACTTTTTTGGTTTGTTTTAATCAAAAGACATTGAAACAAATAGAAGTTGATTATTTTAACAGGAAATTTATGTGAATGTATTGCAAATAAAGGGAAGCTGTTGAGTTGTATGAATTCTGGAAATACACTTGAACCAAGTAAAATATTGAGTTAAAACTTAACAGGATCAATTCGAGTTTAGCTAATAAAGTTTGAACAAAACCACAATTTCTTAAATGAAGTTAACGTGGTAGATTAGCCACACATCTGTCATCAGTGTTCACATAAGAAGGTATTTATATATGTGTGATGAAAACTCAAATGGGTATTTTTATTCTAACTGAAGTATGCACGCTGAATAGTCTCTTGGTTTATTGGCAGTAAATTGTGTAACTTTTTTCTTTTTTTTAACCACAGTTCAAGTATTTGTTTCAGATATGGACAAACCAACTGTGTTTTGGAAGGTTCTGTTTTTGATATTACCAGCCTATGTCTGGAAAGGTTTTCTGCAAATCAAAAAAAAAAAAAAAAAAGAAAAATTAAAAATAAATAAAAATAAAGCTTTTGCAACAGCTAAGAACTGAATAAAAGCAGTTAGTAACACAGGTCAAGAGTCCTTCTTAAGCTCAGTCACCAGGCTGTGGTGAGTAAATTAAATGCAGCAAGGCCTGCCTGACAGTGAACTTTGCTTTTGGAAGGGGTGTATTAAAATGCACAGACTTACCTTTCTATTTTAAATGCAGTTTTATCACTTTAATTCTTGGGTGGGGGGTGGGGGTGAACACTCACTTTTTTGCTGGGTTAGAGTACACAAAGTTAATCTGCTACAATTTATATTCATCTACTTTGAATCGCCTTTTATCCACCTTTGCTGCTGCAGCCCACCACTCGCCATTCATCAGTTTATACATTGTGCGCCAGGGCAAATAATGACAGAATATCTAGCTAAAGAAGGGGTACTTAATCAGCAATCAAGATTCAATTTGTTTTAATTTTAGCAGGTGTTTGTGAGGTACATTGATGGGAGAGATAATATGTGCTGCTTTCATTAGCTCTCTTGTTTTTGTGCTTGAACATTTAAGAGCCAGATGTTCGGAGGTGAGCTGATCAGAATATTAAGTCTCCAGAGGTTGGTTTCCATAGTGTTTTACATTCCTTTCTTTATCTTCCTCGATTCACCCTGAGCTCTGAGGTGCAAGTGCTTGCAGTGACAGACTCTATCTCAGCGTTCTGTTCAACTAAGGCTTTAAATTAGTGGCTAATTCTCGGTATAAAATACTTTAGTTTAATAATCTGTCATTAATTCTTGGACTCTGGGTCATCCTCTTTTCTCATTCAAAACTCTTTCCACTGATAATCTATTTTAGAAATTATTTGTGGAGCAGCTGGTATTTCATCAGGATATTTTCCTGAAGCAAAAACATGAGAATCACGTAAGCTATAAAGGTAATGACCCCATCATCTTGTTAAATCCATACCCAAACTTGATCAGTGCTCTGTCATCAAGTAGTCAAAACATGACAGTGACAACAGCGTCATGGCCTGAACAATAATAACGGGGCCATTCAAAATTGGTAGCTTTGCTGACTTTGAAAGTTATTACCTCTTGCAAGGAAGTGTGAATATTCTTACATGAAATTATTTTATAATGTAATATAAGATTACTGTGTTACAATTTGCAATAAACCATTAATAAGACTTGGAGAAGATCTAATCAGTAGTTAGGCTTTGTTTTACAATTTTAACTCAATTGTAACTGAATTTAGCTTTTATTTAATAGCTTTGCTACATTGCATTCTGATAAGCTGCACATCTTTTTTCCCCTTCTTTTTCTTTTGGTTTTCCTGTATGTTAGGGGCATGAATTCCCTTTCTGCCGAAAAACAAACCTACCAATAAAGAGTTAATTTAATCGGCATTGGCAAGAAGATGTTTTCTCCCACTATTAATTGTTCTCTGTTTACTTTGATGTTCAAGGACTGTACTGTTTTATAAGCATATTTTCTTAATTGTGTCACCTTGTACCATAAGTATGTCAGAGGGGAAACATTTGCAAGTGATTAGATATGGACCTATGTGTCACCAAATGTATGAGGTACATACCCTTATAGGATATAATTGTGATCTTTTAATATGCAGCCATTGACCCAGACTTGTTATTATCTATTATAGTTTATAATAATGTATCTCTTTATGATTAAATGATGATGCCCGGCAGAACACTATGATTAGCATTTCAGTTATTTATAGATTATGTCAGAGCAGTAATAAACATAAAATGCTGTTAATGTGTGGCTAATGAAATCTGGACATGAACAAGTTTATGAATTGATATAATTCATTTGAGTGTTCTAACTGAGCTGCTGGTTCTTGTCATAATTCAAAAGCTTAGCAGGGTTCACCGATTACGTGGTAGACTAATTTGCTACAAAAAGTCAATGGGTTTTCATCGTCTTGGGCCATCATACCCAGCATGGCTGATTGCATAAGGACTATACAAAGTAATTCTTATAAATATGTTTATTAAGCTTAATATGTTTTGTAAGGCTGGGACAGAATCAACTATTACACAACATATGTAGAACAGAAATCACAGTGTTAATTAGGTAGCCAAAAAGATATGTACAGCAAAATCATGAAAGGCTAGAGAATTATTTTATTATTAAGGGAGAAAAAAACAAGGGTGATTCAGGAGCAAATGCTGATGAAGACTTCAAAATGAGGGTGCCTTTCATCCCCTCCCCCCTTGAGATGCTCATCAAGTACACATTAAATTCCATTTGACCAGTGATGACTTGAACTGAAAGTTGCATTTCTCAGGCTGTTAGTATGAACTTCACATCTGTAGCTCAATTCAAGTCTCCAAGGAAAGTTTGTGCTTTTTTAAATGATCTTAATATATTTATTGGAAAGGTATTTTTTTAAGGCTGAGTCCAAAACCGATTTCTTCTCAGGAAACAAAATCCAAAAACGTTTTCGAGGTTCTTAGAGATGAATCTTTATGGCAAGACAAAGAACACTCACTCCTACCTCTCAGGCTGCAGTGGCTAGCTCCTAGACATGCCACACTTGCATAGAACACCACTACAGAGCCATAGCTGGTGTATTACAATGAAGTCAGGTTTGAATGTCATAATGTAAGGAGAAACAATACATTGATTTTCCTGCTTCAATTTATATGTAAAATATTTGGTTACTTCACTGTGTTAGACTATCTAATTTAGGCACTCCTTCCATAACCAAATCTTCCTCTTTACTAATTCATCAAGGATCTATAAAATGCAGAACTAGGACAAAGGGAAGGATGATTCAAGATGGCAGATTTTGGATAATAATAATAGTAATAATAATAATACAACTAGTATTACCCACAACAGCAGCTTTCCAGCAGTAATGATTTTGGTACATTAAGTAAGTTTGGATATTCCTGGGTAAATACAAGTTGAGGCTGGATAATCAGATGGATGATGAGACTGGATCAGCATTTCCCAAAGAGTGTTACATTGAATATCAGTACCTTAGGATGGTCTGTTTTTTAAAAAAATGTTTGGTTTCTACTTAGGGTATGATCTCATCATTGGTGGGATCAAGCCCCATGTGGGGCTCCACACTCAGCATGGAGGCTGCTCAAGGATTCTTTCCATCTGCCCCTCACCCCACTCATGCTCTCTCTCTCTCTCTCTCTCTCTCGCTCTTGCTCTCGCTCTCGCTCTCAAAATAAATAAATAAATAAATAGATAGATAATTGTCAGATTATTATGGTAAGTACTGTCTATTCCACTCTGTGGTACCTATTCTGATTTAAAGCTAACATGATTATTTAATCCATGCCACAGGCAAAAAAAATAGTTTAGAGATATAATAGATGTTAAATAATTTTTGTCTGAATTTAACCATTAATTACAATTTTCTGGAAAGTTCCTTATTGCTGGGATTTAAGCATTTTTATTTATTTATTTATTTTTTAAAGATTTTATTTATTTATTTCACAGTCAGAGATCACAAGTAGGCAGAGAGGCAGGCAGAGAGAGAGGGGAGGAAGCAGGCTCCCCGCTGAGCAGAGAGCCCGATGTGGGGCTTGATCCCAGGACTCTGAGATCATGACCTGAGCTGAAGGCAGAGGCTTTAACCCACTGAGCCACGTAGGCACCCTAAGCATTTTTAATGTAAGCCACAGCTTCTGTATGTTTAATATGGTTGATTTTGTTGCTTGTCCTGCAGCTGTGGCATAAGGGTAAGTTTTTGCTTTTGGGAAAATAACGAGGAGAATGGAATCTTTTGCTCCTTGTTGACAGTTTTTTCCCACTAACGCTGTTTTGTCCTCAAAAGTGGACTTTTACCCCAAAATCTTTTTGGGGTAGGATTCATAGGATCTCTAAGCACTGTGGGTGAGGAGGGGAGAGTGGAGGGCTCCTTGGGGTAAACTTTCATCACTGCCCCTGAGAATATTTTTCAGGTTTATATTCTTTTATTTTTCTTTTAAGTTTTTATTTAAATTCCAGTTAATTAACACACAATACAATATTAGTTTCAGGTGTATCTTTAGTGATTCAACACTTCCATACAACACCCAGCACTTATCACAAGTACATTCCTTAATCCCCATCACCTATTTGACCCACCTCCCACCCACTTCCCCTTTGACAACTATCAGTTAGTTCTGTGTACTTAAGAGTCTTTTTCTTGGTTTGTCTCTCTTTTTTCATGATGTTCATTTGTTTTTTTTCTTAAATTCCACATGTGAGTGAAATCATATGGTATTTATCTTTCCTTGACTGACTCATTTTACCTACCATAATCCTCTCTAGCTCTATCCAGGTTGTTGCAAATAACAAGATTTCATTCTCTTTTATGGCTGAATAATATTATATTATATATATATTATATATGTATATAATATATATATATATATCTCACCTCTCCTTTACCCATTCATCAGTAGATGGACACTTGAGCTGTTTCCATAATTTGGCTATTGTAGATAATGCTGCTATAAACACTGGGGTGCATGTATCCCTTTGAATTAGTACTTTTGTATTCTTTGGGTAAATACCTAGTACAGTGATTGCTGAATCATAGGGTAGTTCTGTTTTTAATTTTTTGAAGAACCTCCATACTGTTTTCCAGAGTGGCTGCCCCAGTTTGCATTCCCAATAGTGCACGGTAGTTCAACTTTCCCCATATCCTCACCAATACCTGTTGTTTCTTGTGTTGTTGATTTTAACAATTCTGAAATTGTTTTGATTTGCATTTCCCTGATGATGAGTGATGTTGAGCATCTTTTCATGTGTCTGTTGGCCATTTGTATGTCTTCTTTTGAAAAATGTCTATTCATGTCTGCTTCCCATTTTTAAATTAGATTATTCATTTTTGGTATGTGGAGCTTGATAAGTTCTTTGTAGATTTTGGATACTAACCCTTTATCAGATATGTCATTTGCAAATACCTTCTCCCATTCCATAGATTGCCTTGTATTCTTATCCTGTAACACTGTATACCTACTTCTACTACTTGACTAAGTCATGTTGTATTGGAAGTGTGTTTATCTACTTATAAATATTGCTTGAATTTATCAAAATCAGGGTGTGTGTCTTATTCTGCTTTATATATGCTCCCGTGCCTAGCAAAAATGCCTAGTTAGGGTAATCTACATAGTAAGTTTAGAAAAAAAGCAAGACCACAGGGGGAGCATTCAGCCAAGATGGTGTGCTTGAAATTGTGAATCCCAGTCTTTAGAGTCTGACAACATAAAATTCCCTGAAACTTTAAAAAAATATGAGGCTAAACCCTACTTTCAGAGAGTCACTTCATTTTAGCTGGTTAAGTCTTACAAGCTTGTATTTGGAAAATAAACAAAAAGAAGGAGAATAAAACAACCACCTCCCCAGTGAATTGAGTACTCTGTTTTAGGCCCAGGAGGCATCAGATACTAACTTTAAGACCCAGTGCATCACCAAAAAGTATAGTCCTGAGAAATACATGGAAACTTAAAGGTACCTGGGGCTCATCCAGAATGAAGTTTTGCTTCTATTCAGCTGTATGGAATATCTTTCTAATCCCTTAAAAAAAAGGTGATCAATAGAGAAATATATCTGGGAAGGATATATATATACATACACACACACACACACACACACAC